>PVJA010002191.1:0-30000 GCA_004027025.1 Myocastor coypus | reverse complement strand
ATTAATTTGCCTGACTGGTGCACATATTAGGAGAAGCTGGACCTTTGAGCCTCGGGTCCCTTTTCCCTCTGTCTTTAGCTAATTCCCAGAAATGCATCATTTCCTCTGTCCCTCCAGGCCATCAGTTTTTCAGGGGTAGAATCTGACCTTGCTGGAGGAAGCCTGCCCTAGGCTGTCTCTGTCTCTCCCTGGGCAGGAGTCCAGGCTACAGCCCTTTATTAAAGCATCATCCTTTATTACCAGGTTGTTTAGCACTAAAAATGATATTTTGTTCTTCCACTTACCTACTCTGTTTGTCCTTCTCTTTAACTGACTCCGAGTAAAGCAGGGAAGAAGCAATTGCATATTAGACCCCTTCAAATCCTAGTGGTAGATGCTCAGAAATACTTACTGAGCAACTATGGTTTTAACTGGTACATTTAGTAGCAGTTGTAAATATAAAGGTAGAACTCAGGATGGAGCTCAAGCTAAGAAGGCAGAGGAGCACAGACATAAAGCTTATTGGGCTTACATGCAGTCACTGTTATTGTTGTGTTTATGGCTACTACTAATTGAGTTCTTACTATGCGCCTGGCAAATAAGTACTCTCTAAGTACCCACGCACTCATCTTCATGAGAACCTTGGCAGCAAACTGTTATCTTAGCCCTATTTTGTACAGCAGGAAACTGGAGAAAATGTGTATAGAGTAACTTGCCTAAAGTCTCATGGCTATGAAGCAACAGAACTGGGATAAACCAGGTGAGACTGGACCATCTAGTAAGAAAATAAAATAGAGTAATTTCATTTCTTCAGTTCTACCTTTCTCCTCTTCAAAACAAAAACAATGATTCCTCATCTCTTTATACAAGTGTGACGATGCCCAGCCTGACAAGGCCGTGGCCCCAACCCCAGCCTGGCCATGGCTCTCTGGTCATCCTGTACATGGGACCCACTTACAGTTTCTTTACTGGTATAGTTTTCATTTGGCTAAGTGCTCACTGTAGCAGACCATGGAATGGAGCTTCCTCCAAAGCCAGGGAAAGCTCTGCTTGTAGCCAGTTACAGAACAGTGCATAAAGGAGGCAGAGCAGCTCGTGTAAGGAGCACCTTGCTGCCCTCAGCAACTTTTCTTTGCTCACCAGCCATGGGACTGCGACACACAGCTCCTTCTCCAGGACCGGAAATTTTTCTTTCTCTTTGCAGATTCTGAGATCAAAAGGCGAAGTCACCTAGAGCTGCTGGATTCCAAGGCTTCCCTGTGTGTCTCTTCTTTCTTTGTTGTCAGCTGGGTACTCCTGCTGCTCTTCCCTTCCCTGATGCTGTACTAATGTGCTCTGACCAACCCCAAACACGTGAAGTCACCGCCATAACAGGTGAGATACATCATAAGTGGCACAGGAGGCTGGCTTTATGCATGCTCGTGTTCCTAAAAAAAAAAGCCTGGTGTCTTAAGAATCAGCCACAGAAAAGCACATTTAAGGATGCCTGGGAAGTGACATTATGTCCAGTAGTATTGCCCAAGGTATACATTTGTTATCTTAACAGAAAACAGAGATATATTGACAAATTTATAGAAGAATCAACTTTTTGGGCTGGGGAGATGGCTCAGTAGGATAAGTACTTGCCTGGCAAGTGCAAGGTCCTGAGTTCAATCCTCAGTACCACAAAAAAAAAAATCAACTTTTTAGTTACTTTTCTCATTACTGGGAAAAAAAATACTAGACACTCAAAGTTAAAGGGGAAAAGGGTTATTAGCTCACAATTTGTAAAGGTTTCAGTCCATAATCAGCCAGTTCCAAGGCAAGGTGACATGGCAGACAAGCATGACTGAGAAGAAACAGCTCGTGTTGGGCAGAAAGTAGCAAAGCAACAAGAGATCTTGCCAGCATCTTTCTTCCCCATCTCATTTATTCAGGGTACTCAGGGTGGGCAGCACTCACAACCTATGCCCTTGATCCTAGCACTGCACCACAAATCAATCCCAGCATCCCACACTCTCGATCCAGCCACCCCTGAAAAGCCCCATCCACGATGACAGTGGGCTTTGAGGGAACGTCTAGGTATAAGCAACACCAGCTCTACACAGTTCAATCATTTGTACAAATTCAAGCACTTTTTTATTTATCAAGTCGTTAATAAAGACAAATATACCTTATTGAAGAGAGACACTTAGCTTTGACTGATTACCCTAGATTTCATTGTCGTCTACAGAGCATAATGGCACATACATCGCCACTTATGTAAGTGACCTTCCCGCAGCCCCAGGTGACAGGAGACCTGGCAAATGACTCATGGCTGTCCCTCCTGCCAAGACTTCTCATTTGTACTTTAGTTCTCTGGCTCTAATTGTTAGGACAATTTCCTTCTAAATATTCTACTGCATATAAAATATGTATAAAACTGAATTTATGAGGTCGGCAGCCACTCTTCTGCGTTACTCAGTGACACCCCCACCGAGCCTTCAGGCTCACAGTCCTGCAGCTATTCTTGTCTGCTCTCTGTCCTTCAGGTCACTGTGTTACCAACTGCTACAGCATTTTCCGGAGTGGTCTCTCAGAAGGACTCTAATCCTTCCTTGACCACCTCACACCCTGACTGATTCTAAAACAATATACTTAGTCTTCCTCATGCAAGCTTCAGATGACAGGAAGCAATGTACCAGAATGGAAGTACTGAAGCTCCATTTCACCACAGCGTTTCCTTCAGAACCCAGAATAACCCAAGCGCTACTGTCCTCTGCTAGTAATCATAGCCCTTGGACGGTTTCTCTGCCTGAGCTTACCCCTTCTCCCAACTTCCTCTCACTGCCCTATGGCCTTGTTCTCTCACTCACTGCGTCTTCTCAGAAACCTGCTTCATTCTCCAGCAATTCATATCGATGCCTTCCTTTACCCATTTCTAGAACTTCCTTTCTAATGCGAGTTCCCTTTCCTGACATTCTTTGTATTCCATTCTCCCTCCGCATATATGTGTCACTTATATCTTACACTATGAGGCACATATATGCCTTGCCTAGAGGTTTAAGACCTCAGTGCAGTCAAAGACCTGTTGGTTTGCTTCTTATCCTTTCTTTTGTTCTGCAAGCTCTTCCTGGAGGAGCTCTTCCTAGCGTACAAAGCATGATTTGTCAGAAAGCCTACCCTTTGTAACCTCCCATGGCTGTCAGCAGAGGGACAATTTCCTGAGGAAACTGCCCCCTGGGACTTTCACTAGTAAATGATGGAACATTTTCTTCTTTCCTTGATTTTCTGTAATAGTGTAGATGACTAGGATCTGTAACATAGAGCTTATTTATCTGTACCATGCATTCCCCAGTGACAAATATTTACAGCCTTTCTAAAACCCAGGACACAGAAGGGATGGAAGAGGGTTGGAAAGGAAAAAAAAAAAGAGGAAACAAGATACATCATGCAGAGGAACAAACTCCCTATGAGGAATGTGATCATTGTATATATCTAAAAAATGTGCCAGTAAACTTAATATTAAAGAAAAGAACAAGACATGGGCCAGAGAGATAGCTCAGCATCTTAAGTCCCTGCTATGAGCACAAGGTCCCAAGTTCAATCCCTGGTACTGCAAATAAATAAATAAATTAATTAATTAATTAATTAAAGGAAAGGAATATCCAGCAAAAATAACAGGACACACATGCGATAACAGTCTCACACACTAACTACCCTACGGTTCTATGCAGGCGCCATTGGTTGAATCTACTCTTTCCACTCCAGGGTTCAGGTGAGAGGAAACAGTACCAGAGCAAAAGTGTGGAAACATTATTTCACACAGAATTTCTGCTTCAGAAGCCAGAATGACTCTGGGTGCTATTGTATCAGTCAAAGTCCTCAGCTCTCTTTCTCCTCAAAACCCCAGAGAAAGAAGCTTAAATCAAATACATTTGTAAGACAAAAGGACAGATCAGTACTTGAGACTTGCATTGTTGCTGCTCATGACCTTTTAGGTCACACTCCCTGCCTTCTTGGGAGTGGAGGTGGAACCCAGCTCACCACCACCGCCCAAGGTCCTGCTCCTACTCCACCTCTCCTTTCCTCTTTGCTCTCAGGAGCTGCCTATTCCTGGCACAGTCACTGGGATAATCCCCCATCAAGGTGAGATGCACAGCAGCTCTTTCCACACAGCCCCCCAGGACCAAGGGCCAGGACAGAGCAACATCAAAATACAGAAAAAAATAAGCCCATTTCTAAACAGGAGATATTGTTTTAGAGCATGGCAGGAAGACTCTCAGTTCTCAGTAAGCATTTGCGGAATGGTTGGTATGGTATCTTCTTGTTATTATTTTCAGAATCCTGGGAAACATCAGAATTATTTTCCTTCAAGATATGACCTCCTCTTATACATCTGAGGGGAATTAATTCATATGTAGAAGTCTGGGGTGAACAAACAAGGATAAGAAAAAGAAGATAAAAGCTACCTTTAGAAGATTCCACTATGAATCAAATACATCTACCTTCAAAGACATATGTTTAAAAGTGGGAAAAATCATTCACTGAACAAGAGAAATGTATTAAGGCTGCATGTGAAGATAAGCAATACTCCCATATCTTGGGGACCTCCCCTTACGCGTCACCTCCTGGAGAGTGAGAATGGGACATGGTATCTCTGAATCCTTAGTGATGTGTGCTATAATGTTGCTCTGAAGAAGTATTTGGAAAATCTTGCTCACCACATGTTCATGTCTTATGGTTGCAAATGTTCTGTAGTATGCTTTAAGAAGCTGCTAATCAGAGGTGGGCGTGGCAGCACACCTGTAATTCCAGTACTTGGGAGGCTGAGGCAGGAGGATAGTTGTGAGTCAAGGTCAGCCTGAACTCCGCACAGAGAGATGCTGTGTCAAAAAAAAAAAAAAAAAAAAAAAAAAAAAAAAAAAAAAAAAAAAAAAAAAAAAAAAAAAAAAAAAAAAAAAGAAAAGAAAAGAAAAAAGAAAAGAAGCAGCTGCTAGTCAGCTTCCATTCAATGACTCAGTGGCTGCAGTTTAGTGAAGGTGCAAATGATGCTCTTCTCATTATGTTTTCAGTTGGACTTTGGCTTCTTCAACCTGAAAAATACCAAATCAATCATAAGTTTAGACTGGACAAAGTAGTTGGGTGGCACTACTTTTCTAAATCCTGTGAGCACATTTTTGAGCAAAGAAATGCCATTTTATTTCTCAGGTTATGTTGATCTATGCACGACACAGGACCAGACCTCTCTCCTCACTATGCAGTGTGATGCTCTAGGCTTCTGTTTTCTTTCCATGAACAGTGACCACCCCAGCTTTCAAGCACATCTAGAGCAGCAGTGGTGCAGCCCTTGGGTGTGCTGCAGCAAGCTGTGTGGGTCACTGAAAGCGCTACATGGCCCAGCCTCGCTGGTCAAGATTTGCAATCAGCTGGGGCGATTGTAACTCCCCTCCAGTCTCCCAGGAGACATTTGTCAACATGTGAAGACAGTTATAGTCGTCAAACTCACAAGAGACAGAGGACTGTGTTAGTGGCACCGAGAGGTAGAGCCTAGGGATGCTGCTCACCACCCCACAGTGCAGGAGACATCGCCTGGCAACGCAGGAGACACCGCCCCACAATGAGGAGTCATGCAGCCCCAAATGTCAATCACGCCGAAGTTAAGAAGCTCTGACTCAGATTAGAAAGGAAGAGGGCAAACAAATCTTGCTTCCTGAAAAGTGGGCACTGGCTTCTCTTCGTGTGTTGCCTTGGCACAGTGAGCCAGATCTGTGTGAGAGGACCAGGGTAACACCTCTCACTGAACAGAGCCTACAGGATGTGGGGAGTTCTTGATGTTATACTCAGTTCACTGAGCTTCCAAGTTCTTTTCCCTTAACCCTACCCTGCAAACTAAGCTCCACAAGAAAGCTAAGTCCCATCTCAACCTCTCTCCCTTTGAGTTTTAGATCTCAGAACACTGCCTGGGCAAAATGTGAATGAAGGCAACAAATATGTCTCTTCATTGAAACATACCAAGCCTGTTGAGCTTTTTCTTAGGGTGCAAGATATGAAACCCAGGGCTTTGAGAGTGTTAGGCAAGTGCTCTATCCACTTAGATACACCCAGTCCACAAAGAGAATTCTAAAAGGAGTTGGGAGAATGACCCTTGGAAATAGAGCTTTGAGGAGAAAAGCTTTGATGAAAAGCAACGTGTTGTGTCCCACACCCTTCCCATGCTTTGCATGCTACCATTGCCTCTCTGGCACTTGGGACTACCATGTCTGTATTATATTTTGTTATAGAAAATTTCATTTTAGAGTTCTGTTCATGTAAGAGAATGACTAAATATACATTTCTTACACTGTTGTCTGCCTCATTAGTCAAACAGAGAAAACAGGAAGATTAAAAATCCATAGAATGTGCTCTAAAGATTAGTACCATGTGCCTACATAGACAGTTTTAAATGAACTGGAGATGATGTTGGGAGACTGTGAATACAGGCTGAGAGCCCGTAGTTTCTTAAGGAAATTCCACTGTGTTAGCCTAACCTAGTGTGCTTCTATGAGAAAACAATGGTGGCTCATAGACTGATACAGATGAGAAAGAGAGGGAGAGAGATATAGATAGATAGAAACTAATCAGCCTAGTGTTAAAAAAAAAAAAAAAAAAAAAACTCTTACTACTGAAAAACTATCAAATTCTCAAGGTTTAGAGCTGAAAGGACCTCAGCTACTCTGGCCCTTTCAATTTTCAGATAAAAACCCACAGATTCAGGTAGAAGCGTCTGCCACTAGTCATCCTTGAGTTACATAACTTTCCAAGAGTCACACTGGTACTTGGTAGAAACACACAATCTATAGAAAACGTAATCGTCTAAGTAAATTCCTAGCTCTACTGCATTCCCAGCTTGGCACAACAGACTTTTTGCAGATAGAGACTGTGCTAGTCCACTTTCTGTTACTGTTTCTTGAAAGACCGAAAGAAAGAAAGAAAGAAAGAGAGAGAGAGAGAGAGAGAGAGAGAGAGAGAGAGAAAGAAAAGAAAAGAAAGAAAGAAAGAAAGAAAGAAAGAAAGAAAGAAAGAAAGAAAGAAAGAAAGAAAGAAAGAAAGAAAGAAAGGGCAGTAGGTAGGGGTTTCTGGAGAAACATTCCTGCCATCTTTGTAGACTACAACCAACACCTCAGCTAGACCTATATGCATTGCTTAAAGCCAACTAAAGGTAATAAGAAAAACCCCAAGCCAGCCCTGTACATATCAATACATGGCAATAGGGCCAGGCACAGTCCAAATGGAGGCCACTGTTGTTCTTCCAAGGACAGTTGCCCAGGTGGTCCTCCACAACTCTTCTAACCCATGCTAACTTTTTGGCCTTAAGCATGTAGAAGATGCACTACACAATAGATGGGTGCACCAAAAACCAGATGGTGAGGTACACCATAAAGATATGCAAATATTCAAATCTAAAGGCCACAGTCTGACCAGCATACAGCATACTTGTAAAAAGTCTCATACAAATAGCTACCAGACTGAAGTTTCTCCCAAAAAAAGCAAAAGCACATTGATCCTTCGTCCTTTACCATCCAGGTCATAAGCCACCCTAGGGTGGGGACTTGCTGAGCTGACTTAGTTAAGCTTCTTTTACTCAAATTGGCACTATTCCTCAGCCATCACATCGTGTCCCATGAGAAGACGTTACTTGTATAAACAAGCAGGGGTCTGAGGTCTGCTGATGCAAATACTGTCTTCATGGAAGGAAACTAGATGCCTGTCATGGATCAAACATTATAGTCTCTATTTCTCTCATTCTTGACCCTTATCCTATGAAGTGACTGTCGCTCATCCCTGGGACCATCACCAGCACCATTTTATAGAGGAGAAACCCTGACGGGTTACATAACATTCACCATCACACCACTGACAGGTTAACTAGAATCCAAACCCAAATCAGTCATCACAATTCATACTTCTTTTTAAAGAGTGCAGCCATGTCCTACACCTCTATGTAAGGTTGAAAACATTATGTACCTACAAGTTATATTTTTACTAAAGTAGGAGGATTTCTCAGGAGCATCCTTGTTCCTGAGGAAGATCAGTGGGTGGCGAGGACAACAGCTCCGACCCCTATGGGAGGCTGCGACATTTCCTCATTGATGCTCCAGCCTCTGTGACTCACAAGAGCTGGCAGTGAAGCTGCAAGCTCCATTCAAACTCACTCTAGGAACACACCTTGCGCTGCTCCGGTGAGGTGAGCCAGGAAGATATTCAATAAGGGGTAAATATAATTTGAGGAAAGATATGCATGTGTTGGGCAGATGCCTGGCTCCATTAAATTCCTTTTCTCACTTCATCCATCCATAAGGTAGATTATTCTATGTACCTGCTTTTGAGATCAGGCCTGACCACCCTCTGAACAGAGGTTTTGCTGTGGGCAACATTTAAATTGCAGTCCCTGACGAAGCAGTAGCTGCTTCATTCAATTATTATGATAATTAAATGTGATAAATAGTAAGAAGCAGGTAATACATTGCCTGGCTGTATCAGTTTGCCAAATCTGTACTATGTCTTGTGTCTAGATGTGCCCCTGAAAGCCTGATGCCATTGTAGGTGGGGCTTTTCAGAGGCACGTGGACGTGCAGTGGGTGATGCAGGGTTCAAGGATGGGACGCTGGGGTTGATCCACAGTTCAGTGCTAGATTCAGAGTGTGAGTACCATCTGCCCTAAGGACGAGTAGTCCAGGTGAAACATAAGGGGCAAAAAGAGAACTGTTGTCATCGCTTGACACTTGCTCCTGCTACTGCTGCTCCTCTGCTTCGCCTCCTTCATGCCTTCTGACTGCCACAGACAGCTCTTCCTTAGCGATGCCCCTCTGCCAAGCTAGCCTGCTTTGGAGGCAGCCAACTGTGGACTGAAAGCTCTGCCAACTGTGAGCTAAATAAACCTTTCCTCCTCTAACTGTGGGTATCTGGTATTTTGTCTCAGCAACTAGGAAAGTAGCTAAGACAGGCTGCCCTAGTGAAGTACCATAGGCTGAGTGGCTTAAACAATTGAAATTTATTTTTCACAATTAGAGTCTGGAGGTTTAAGAGCAAGGAATCAGCAAGGCCTCCCTTCACAGCGTAAACATCTTTCATTTGTGTCTTCACAGTCCTTTTCTTTGTGCAAAAATGGCCTGATATCTTTTCTTTATGGAAACATCAGACATAACTAGATGAGATCCCAGCCACACAATACCACTTAGCTCAATTATCTCTTTAAAGGCCCCATTCCAAATACATTCATTCTTATTTGGAGATGTGCTAGGAGCTGGGAATTTAGCATATAAATTTAGGAGAATGATTAGTTCACAGTATTCACCTATGTAAAGGAACTAATAAAATTGGCTACTGCTAGGTACACATGGGGAAGGCAAATGAGCATCAAGAGGTTAGAACAAAAAAGATATAAACCAATTTGGTGTTTTTCCTCCATTTGGCCAAAAATAGCTGTTTAATGTTTGAACAGCGGGGATCCAGCAAAAAGTCTCATACAAATAGCTACCAGTTCAAGCCAGGTCAGAGGACGCTAGAAGGCCAGAGCACAATAGCGCAGCAGGTAGATGCTATTAAGCCCACTGAATCGGCTAATGGCCTCTCCAAAGTACAGGTTACTATTTTAAATGTTACAAAAGACCAGAGAACATGAAAAGATGAAAAATAAAACCAGTGTGGGTTCAGTCTTCAAAGGAGCAGACCCGAGTCATAGAGGGGTACTTGGATCCGTGTCACTAAAGTGGACTATGACATACGAGGCTGTCTTGGGCTAGAGGTGGAATACAGTCCCTTTTATCCTGGGAGGGCTCAGGAAACAATCTTTTTCTTGTCCATTTATTTGTATGTTTGTTTCTTCTTTCCTTTTTACTAAAACCCTTGACTTTTGATAATCTGTAAAGACTGAAGGTTTCCATGTGCCAGTGTCATACATAATGAAGACAGATACACTTATATCCACCACTACATAATGAAAACATAAAAGAGCACTTACTGGGGGTAATCTTACAAGCTGATCTGGAGAAGCAGGGCAACCCCCAAGCTCTTGGCACAGCGCTTCATCCAGGAGCAGCTACGCCAGATACACCAGGTCCACGTGTTCTCACAGAGCGTGGTCTCCCAGCCCTATCACAATACAAAGTGAACTTCCGCATAGTAACACTCCATATCTTCAGAAAAGCACAGTTGGCAATGATGCTGTCATGGAAGGCCTCCGTGAAGGAAATGGCTTTGTTAGAAAAGACCTCAAGTCTCCAAAAAGTAGGTCATGGATGTGCCAAGAGCTTCAGGGCCTTTGAGATGTATATTTTCTCAGTAAAGAAAAGAATAATTATCCAGCTCTTAGCAAGGGGTTGGAAGAAGAGGCTGCAGGACTGTGTTCAAATTTGCATTAGCACCCAAGTGAGCAATTGCCCCAGCTTCTCAATTAATCTTCCTGCCTCTCGTTGATTTTGATTTGTGACCCAACAGCCACTCTCTGGAGGGGTAGTAGGAATATAATAAGTATTAGCTATACTTTAGGAGGAAAAAAGCAAGCACCTGCTAGTCCTAGTTCAAGACAATAATACAGAAAAATAGAAGACCAAGTCTTTCCCAAGTCAGTGTGACCTGATGCTTGGCCTAAACCAACCAGTCTTACAGGTTCCATGACTTCCTGAGAAAAGATGGGAAGAAGGTATTCTTGATGGGATGTGGAAAGACAGACAGGAAACAACTACTCAACTAGTGGACCAAATAAGCCAGGCCTCTGCTCAGAAAAATATGAGTGATTTTGCCAGAAATAGTGGTTCAGGCCTATAATCCCAGCACTCCGCAAGGCTGAAATAGGAGGACTTCAAGTTCCTCAGTAGCTTAGAAAAACTCTCATGCATACTTTTTTTTTTTTTTTAATTAAAAAGGACTGGGAATACAGTTCAGTGCAAAGGCCCTGGGTTCAATTGCCAGCACCATGACAAACAAACACCTAGGTGATTCTCAACTTTCCTGAATGAATGACGCGCGAAGGAACTCAGATATGTACATACAATGAAAGTATTAACAATTTAAAATTCCAGGGGTGGGCCAAATAGCTCAGCAGACTAAAGAGCCTGCAAGCAGACGCAGGGGCCAGGGATTTGAACCCCAGGCCTGCTGTGCCAGTCCCGGCCCCTGGGAGCGCTGAGAAGGCAATTATGCTGGGTGGCATGGTGCATGCCTGTAATCCCAGTTCTTGGAAGGCTGTAAACGGGCAGATCACTTTGAGTTTGATCTAGTACTGAGATCCTGAACAGCGTGTAGACCCTTCCCTAAAATAATAAATAAATAAATAAATAAATAAATAAATAAATAAATAAGGCGGCCGCCATGGCAGGCCAAGAGGATCCTGTGCAGCGGGAGATTCACCAGGACTGGGCGAACCGGGAATACATTGAGCTCATCAAGAAAATCGCGGACCTTCTCAAGTCGTTCGATATGTGCTGCCTTTCAAGACTTGTAACACTGAATGAGAAGCTGACAGCTCTGGAGCACAGGATAGAGTGCACTGAAGTGCGGGTGACAAAAGATGAGACTCACCTAGAGCTGCGCCACCTGCTGCCGCAATGCGCTTTACAGAACATAGGCCACGTGGAGAAGGCCCACAGCTCCAGCTCCTCCTCTTCTCCTTCAAGAGCAACAGGGCTTTTTCTCGTTTTTCTTTTTCCACAGGTCCAGCCTTTGCGCTCTGCCATGTACGCCTGAGAGTGTGGTGTGGTGTGGCGCAGGGATATGTCCAGGAGTCTCCTGGACACAGCTTAGGCATTTACCTTCCAGTGAGGCATGGAGTCATTCAGCGTATCTCAGGTGTTCAGAGCCCAGGGCCTGGCCTCTGTGAAGGCCCTCCCTCATCCCACTCTCAGACTTTCCTTAAGCTCCCAACACTCTGCCTTTGTCTGCTCTTGGCCTCAGTGAGGGTGGAGTATGGTGTTGGTGTCCAGGCCAAGCTGCGCTCAGACCCACTCCATGGCTGCTGCAGAATGCGGCTGACCTTCCACTTTATTTTGGAGAGGTCCAGGCTAGTCCGCCCTTGGCCTGAAGGGACATTTTCAGAATTTTCTTTTTGTCACTTAGTCTGTCTGTGCCTCTCATATTCCCCTAATAAATTCTTCAACTTTAAAAAATAAAATAAACAAATAAATAAAATATTTCACATAGAAAAAAAAAATTAGTTCTAAATCTACCTCTCTAACCAGGTGCAGTGGCACACAACTGTAATCCCAGCACTAAAGTAGGAGAATCGCTATGAGCTGAGGTCACTCCTGGCTACAAAGTGAGCTCAAGTCCAGCCTGAACTACATAGTGAGCTCTGTCTCCAAAGAAAAGACAAAAACAATGTACCACTCTAGTAATGATTCTGACATCTGTACATGCTCTAGTTTTTATCCACTGCACACACATGTTATATAGCTGCAACCACAGACTTCATCTGGGTTGAGGGTTATATAGCTAAAAATTTCCTAAACTGGAAGAGCAACTGAGTTGACCTCTTCCCACACATTTCACTTGAGACAATTTCTATCTAGGGCACTAAGATTACACTTTCTGTTGGTGGGAGGTAAAGTTGCTCCCCAGGTAGTATCTATATAATTTTATAAAGGAGTAGTGCTATAGAATTTGGTAAGGAGCTGTAAGTTTAAAATTGGTGGGTACTAGACACGGGGAAGTGGCTAATGTCTAAGAAAAAAAAAAGGAGACGCTCTTTCTTTCACAATATTTTCTAGGCTGTGCTAACATTATCATTGGGCTGGGGATGTGGCTTAGTGATAGAATACGTGCCTACTATATACAAAGACCTCAGTTCAATCCCCAGTACTACAAGAATCAAAAGGATAACATCATTATTAAAATCGAGCACTATGACTAAGTAAATCTTGGAGGTAGCCTATATATCCAACAACAGATGAATGGTAAATGAAAGTATGGTGTTTATATAAAATAAACTACTCTGCCATAAAAAAAAAAAAAAAACGGAGACCACAATGTTAAATGAAATAAATCAGATGCACAAGTTTATATATCAAATGGTTTTTCTTCTATAAGAAACCCAAACTATAAATAAAGAACAAAATAAAAGACAGGCAATAGGAAATAGCAAGATAAATCTTTAGCATATGGAAAGGAATGAAGAGACGGAGGGGGCAGAGAAAGAGAAGGGAAAGATCTGGTTTTTCTAAAAAAAGAATTATAATATATTCATGTATCAATTCCTTAGGAAGACCATGATGATTATATACTACAAATATATACTCCCAAAATTGTATATAAATAATTACATAGAAATCCAAGAGATGGAAGAAGGAGGAAAGGAGAGGATGAAAGGAATTAAGGTACGCTGTATATATTTTCCAACTCCCCAAGATGAATATAATCATGACGCATGACAAACGTGCACTAATAAAAATGGTATATTATGACTTCAGTCTTAAATGTGCCCAAAGGAAGGTAGAAAAGAACGCAGATCATGAAGGATGAATCCATGAAGTGGGTACTGGGACCCCTAACCACTTCCTGTCTCTGCTTTTGCTTCCTGGGTACCATGAGGTGAATAGACCTCCCCTGCCACCAGTTCCCACCATTATGTGCTGTGCCAAAAGAGTCCGAAAGCAACAGAGGCAAAGACCCATGGCTCTGGTACTTGGTAGCCTCTGTGTTACGGCGTAGGCATAAAGTGACCCCCAGAAGTCTCATGTGTTCAGAACTGAGGCTCCAGGAAGGTGACTGGATCAGGGTGCCCACTTCCAGTCTTCCCATGGATTTGTTCGTTGATGAGCGCAGAGGTGAGTGTGCTGGAAGTGGCGGGGCCTGTCTGGACACGGGCTGCTGGAGGCATGACCTGAAAGGGGGAGCTCTGAGCCCTAGCTGCTGCCTTATTACTGTTTTCCAATTGCCGTGCATGGAGTAGCTTTCCTGGGCCATGCCTTTTCTGCCTTGGAGCTGGCCAACCACCAACTGAATTCCCAAACACTGAACTAAGTGTTCAGTGTCTCCTCCTCTAAGTTGTAGATAGCAGAAATTTTGTCCTAAGGACAGGACACTTGACTAATACACTCAGAAACTGTGAACCAAAATAAATCTTTCCTCCTTGATTACCCTAGGTATTTTTGTCACTGAGACAGAAAGCAGATGAACATGTGGAGCTAATAACACCTACTTCACAGGATGTTTGGGAAGGATAAATGATGTGTAATTGCCTTGGAAACTATAAAAAGAAATAAAAATATGGGAGGAAACTGTGGTTATTGTTTATGAGGCTGTATCTCTCACTAAACCCCCAAATCTTCGGAAGACAATTCTATCACTGTAGCCTCCCTGCTCCACCTTATTTCCTTTCTCTCCATACGATCACCCACTCCAGAAAAGCTATGGCCAGAAGCACAGCTTTGTTAGAGCTGAGAGAAACAGCAGCAGTTTTCCCAGGGATTGTCAGGATGTCAATTTCTTTCGTGAAGACTTTTACAAAGTTAATGCCCGGCAGGATGGCTCAGTGGTCTACAGTGCCTGTAGGCGGCTGCAGGGACTGTGGTTCTATCCCCGGCACCACATACTGTGCCAGCCCTGCCCTCAGGGCAGGTTGAGCCAGCCATAAAAATAAATAAACAAAAGTTCTGAAACAAGAAAAAATATAATAAAAATTAAAAATAAATAAATAAATAAATAAAAATAATGGAACTCTTGGAGCTACTTTTAAAATTTTATAAAAACCTAAAATATTGTTATCAGCAGCAAAGTTTCATGAGCAATATAAAGCATCAAGGTTTTCTCTGTTTTATCTTTTAAAGTACTTTTCATTTTGAATAGAATTATGTAAAACAACTATGCATCTCAAGAGAAAAAAATAACTTTTGCTTTATTTAATAAATATCATGAAAAATTCTAGGCTGACTACAGATCACAAAAGGAAGAGGAAGTTATAGTCACTGCCTCTAAATAATTCACAGTCCAGGGGACTTCTAGGCAGATGGTGAAGTGGTAAACAGCAGAGAAACAGCCTCTTCAAGGTTTGGTATCCAGAAACTGGAACATAGCAACATGAGAAAGAGAAAGAGGAGGGAAGTCGGTATCTGGGACCTAGCAGTGAGAGCAGAAGTGAGGACTGAATCCTGCAGGGAGAGCACAGAGAGGGCCCTCAGCACAGAAGAAGAAGACAGAGTCAGCGAGACAGCTCAGCAGACTAAAGGCAGCTCAGTGGATGAAAGCACCTGCTTAGGCAAGCACAGGGACCAGAGTTTGATCCCTGGCAGAGACGCTGTGCCGGCCCCACCCCTGGGCCCACTAAGCTACTGATCAAGTCCAGGCATGGTGGCACATGACTGTAATCCCAGCGCTTGGGAGGCCAAAAACAAGACGATCACTATGAGTCCAAGTTGTGTAGTGAGATCCTGTACAAGAAAGAAAACATGAATGAAAGAGAAAGAAAGAAAGAAAGAAAGAAAGAAAGAAAGAAAGAAAGAAAGAAAGAAAGAAAGAATATCTCAGGAGGTGTGGCTAAAACCTGCAGAAGTCCAGTGACTACTGGTGATCTCAGAGGCTTCCACAGAGTAACACACCAGTAGAACAGAGTGGTGGATGCAGCAGACTTCTGGAACTGGTGAGTCACTCAGGTTCAGGTGTCACCCAGCACAGGGCAATCTCCTGGTTGCCATATTGGAGAGGAGCCAACTGAGCTTGGAACTCCAAGAAGCTGCAGGCTGGCTCCACCGAACAGCTTCCTGTGCCAGGGGAAGCAGAACTGAGTTGGATTCCACACAAGGTCAAGGAGGGGAGTTCAAGCCAGCAGGAGCCCCGCAGCATGGTGCAGGCTAAACAAACGCAGCTCCAGCTTCACAGCCCGAAACCAACCTGAACTTAAGTGAAACCAAGGGTGCGGGCTGGCTGGGATTATGCACTGCCCCATTGTAAGTCTACTGCTGGCTTGCTTGAGATTAATCAACATAGATCTGGGATCTGGTTGTCTACCCTGCCTACCAGTGACACCAGAGAGATGCTTGAAATGGACATTTTTGTTCTTATTTTCTCTCTTTTGTATTGATTGTTTGTTCTAGCATTTTATGAGTGTGAACACTGTTTCTAGGTTTTCTGTTGTTGTTCTTTTCTGATCTTTTTATGGCTTCCTTTTCTCTTCCTGTCTTCTTCACCAGTTTCCCAACATTCTGATAGTCTCCCTTTGTTTTCTGCTCTTGTTTTTAACCTCTTCCTCTTCTATTTCTCTAGTTTTACCCTAATTCCTTTTAAATTTCCTCTCCTGATGGTCAAATCATGATATTGAGGACATTTACTCTATACAATTTTTTGGTTTGGTTAAGATTTGGTTATATAACCACAAATCTAGTTCATACAGTTAAAGGTGGTAAATTAATAGTTATCACAGATTGTCATTTTCTTGGCTATATTTGATACTACTGCTTTTATTGGTTGTACTATGTTACCCAAGATTCGGCAACTATTCTGAGTAGTTGTTCTTTCTGATATGCTAAGACTGAGGTTTCCTAAGGGCTATAAACAGTATTAAAGGCCAGTGCTGAAGAACCAGGTCTAGGTCAAATACCCAATAAAATGAAGAAGTAGTACCTTCCAACAGACCCAAAACCCAAAATCCAGCTATACCTAGCAGACTTCTCTGAGAAGCAATAGGTTTGAATACTAGCAATAGAACTATGTGCCATAAGTAATTTGCAAGCATCAACCCAGAAGTTAAATGAAAAAAAATATGATATGACATGGAAGCAAGATGCAATCCCAGATTTCCAGCTTGCCAGAGGCAAACACAGAGGTCAGTGGGTAGGACAAGTCACAAGCCACACATCTGGTATCTCTGAGATGCTAACAGCCAAAGTAACAAAGCAGATGAATGAGGCTCTAGAAAAAAATTGAATCTGAAACAATTTCTCAGGTAACTACAAAGATGGCAGCCTTAATGAAGGACATGGCTAAGGAATCTAGATCTAGAGCAGATGCAGATTTTTAAAGAAACAGAAGTTTTGGAAAATAATAGAACTCATGGATACCCAACATAGGAAAGAAAGGGAATTCATTAAATACATTGAAACATATACTGAGGAGACTAAAAATTCCATTGAAAGTATATGCAGCAGAATGACTCACTCTGAGACAGAATATCACATATACAAGACAGGATTGTGGCTAATGATCATAAAAATAAATAAGTTTTAAAAATAGCAACGGACCATGAATTCCAGTTGAACAGTTGCTACATGATACAAAGAATGACAAGTATGATCAGAGCCAATGAAAAAGGAGGTAAGGAGGTAGCTTGAAGGTGGTATATCCTGCACACATATACTGGTTACTTTCGAGAATGTGTTGAATGTTCATGATGTTACACTATTATAAGATGAAACAAAACACGATGCATTGTTTGGATCTGGGAGATCTTTTAGAACACTCTTAAACCTGTCACAGGGTACCTAGACATGTGCAGAATGTAGCTCAATTTTTAAATAACTGGCCTGGAGGGTTGAAGTTGAAGCTGACACATTTTCAAGTTGAAATTATTTATTTTGTACAGAAAATGTTAAACACAAGCAAATTGGCTGTATGTAATAACGTGAGAGTTAAGAAAGCAAGTTCATGACAGCTTTATTAAGGTTTTTGGTTTCTCCTTCCAGACCTGGAGTCCATTTATGAACAGCGGTCTCACACCATGACAGTAGTGCCCTCTCTTTTTGTGCACACTGATTGGACCTTTCTTTACTGTTATGTGGACACTTTCTATATTAGTTTTGATGCATAATTCTTTAGATCCTTTTATACAAACTAAAATATATGTGTAAGAATTTCTGTCCCTGCAATGTAATAACTATAAACTTATTTTTAAATAAATAGAAAAGATGTTTTCTGAAAAAAAGAGAGAGAGAAAGGAGGTAGTGCAAATGACATTTTTAAAAATCCTGTTTTTAGAAGCAATGGCAAGGATGGGAAAAGGATTTGACCTACAGTGAGAGAGACATGTAGAACTCTAATTAACCATAACAGAAAAACCTATGACCAGACATTTAATAGTCAATACTCTAGAAATTCAATAGAAGAACAGAATGTTAAAAACTGTTAGGGGAAAAAGAAAATACTCCTAGAGGAAAGCCTGTCAGAATTACAGCAGACATCTCAAAACAAACCCTTAAGTCAAGGAGAACTTTGGGTTAAGTATGTCAAGCCCAAGAAGAACCTCTAGCCCAGACTGGCATACCCTACAAACTTATTTTTAAAAATTGATGGAGAAATAAGATACCTCCATAATAAAGAACACTTGAAGAAATCTGACCACAAAAGCAACACCCCAAAATAACCTGATGGACATTCTAAAAAGTAAGAATACAGATTACAACTCCATGAACTCCAACAGAATGAACTCACCAGGCAAGGAAGCACGTAAGCAGAGCTGGGAGGAGAAGACAGGAAACCAACAATAAGAGAATAACATGTGAAGAGTAAGTCAGTACATATCAGTTATAATTACTAATCCAGGTAGTCTCAGTTTTTCTTTTTCCTTTTTTATGTCTCACTACACAGCTCAGACTTATAGTGATTCTCCTGTTTTCAGCCTCCGAAGCACTGAGATTTCAGGCATGCAGCACCATGCCCACCCCAGTCCCAGCACTTGATGAAGCAGGCACTTAATCTGCTGAACTACCTCGCCCACCCTTAAGGCAGCAGTTCTGAACCTGTGGGTCGAGACCCCAGTGGGGGGCAAACGACCAAAACACAGGAGTTGCCTAAAGCCATTCCGAATCATAACTGTAGCAAAATTACAGTTTTGAAGTAGCCACCAAAATTATTTTTTGGTTTGGGGTCACCACAACATGAGGCACTGTATTGTGGGATCACGGCATTAGAAAGGTTGAGAACCACTGCTAAGGTCTCAATTTCTGCATCAAAAGAAACCGACTGGCAGAATGGATGAAGAAACAAGATGCAACAATATGCTGCACACAAGAAACACATTTAATCCAAAATCATATTTATACCCTGAAAGTCAAAAATGGAAAATAACAATGCAATAGGAAGAAAAAAATATGAAGAAGCGAGCACCACCCCCGGGCCGCCCAAAGCTGCGCGCCGCTGCATCTCCTGTCTAGCGCCTGTGACCCGCCGCCATCGTCACCATGCCCAAGAGAAAGGCTGAAGGGGACGCTAAAGGTGATAAAGCCAAGGTCAAAGATGAACCACAGAGAAGATCTGCAAGGCTATCTGCTAAACCAGCTCCTCCAAAGCCAGAGCCCAAGCCTAAAAGGGCCCCTGCAAAGAAGGGAGAGAAGGTACCCAACGGGAAAAAGGGAAAAGTTGATGCCAGCAAGGATGGGAATGACCCTGCAGAACATGGAGGTGCCAACACAGACCAGGCACAAAGAGCTGAAGGTGCTGGAGATGCCAAGTGAAGTGCGTGCATTTTTGATAACTGTGTACTTCTGGTTACTGTACAGTTTGAAATACTATTTTTTATCAAGTTTTATAAAAATGCAGAATTTTATTTTGTGGTTTTTTTTAGACTATGTTGTTAGCACACAGAACATTTCTTTGTTTTGTGGGGAAGGAGCATATGGCAGTAGTACAGTGTCTCCAAAGCTGGGTTGATGTGGGGAAGGCATCTTTCCCTGCTGGTTTTGAGAGACTTTCTCTTGGCTCCCAGGAGGAGGGATTCCATGAAGTTGACACATGTGGCTACCTTGGCACAAATGCCTTGTGGTACGGGACAGCTCCCAGTTCATTTTATGTCCCCTTTCCCCTGCCATCAGCATGGGCCTAACTCCCTTAAGCCCAGAGACCTACTGGGATCTGATTCCCAAAAGTGATGTCATCTGTGTCAGGCAATCTGGACTTGCCAGTAACGTTGAGATGGTGTCCCACAAGAACAATTGATTTCTTTTTCTAGATTGTGAAACTTCAGATTGATAATTATGCCATTTTCATTTCCTGAAAGTCAGGGTCAGCTTGTGAAAAGTTGTTAAACAACATGCTAAATGTGAAATATCAACCCTCACTCTAAACTTTCCCTACTTCAGAGCCTCAAATGAAGACTTCATTGGATTTTATAGTGGCTTTCTGGTTTTTGGTAGTCCATCCAAGAAGGGAGTTTGAAAGTTGTGTACTGTTAACGATTGTGTGCCCATGTCCTGCCTGAAATACCATGATTGTTTATGAAAAGTATCTTTAATAAAGCTGGATACAGTTTGGCTTGGACAAAATAAAAAAATAAAAATGCCTAGGCTACCTAAATCTGCGGTTACAGTCTTTTATGACAAAACCACAAAGTACATTTCTAGACCTGCCCTCACAACCAGACACTTTTTTTAATGTACCAGTTAATTAGGTTCTTAGTAAGAAATTTAGAACACTAATTTATGAGGATAAATTCCATTTGTCAGAGCAAAATGTATTGCAGGTAGCTCCAGAGCTGAGGAACAGCTTTGTCTTTTGCTAAAATCTATGAGTCCACTGCTTTTTGATCTACCTTGTGCTGCTCTGAAATGTGGTGTCTCTCTTCTTGGTGTCAAAGATCTCACCCTCCTGGTGTCTGTGTTTCCACACCTTCTTGAAGTAAGCATCAGTGAGGTGTTTGGGGATTTTCACTTTGCTGATATCAATTTTTGTAGAGGCAGCAATGACAAATTTCTGGTGTGTTCTTTGTAAAGGAAAATGATTAAGGCTAAGAGGCCCAGTCACAAGTAACAAGCCACTGGCCAATTGCTTAACAAAAACCACTCTCTTGCCTCTGTGATGCCTGGTAAGGATGATCAAGATGGTACCGGAAGTGATGCTAGCTTGAAGTTTCCTCACATGCTGACTGAAGGGTTTCTTGCCATGGCTCAAGAGCTTTCAGGGCACATCTTCAGTAGGGTAACATCTAGGCATTTTTTTGAAGCTTAACCACCCAAGTACCTCCACCGTTCTTGTCCCCACTGACTGATTCTGTGATCATAGCAAGAACTTCTTTTTCTTCTCAGCCTTTGATTTAGCAGCTGTGTGCTTTCTCTTATACAAAGCCTTTCTGGAATATATAGCAGATTGAGAGTATCTATTAATTCCTCTAACCAGGACAGGATTTTGGCTGCAGTGGAGCTGCCATTTCTTGGATGTTTTTGCCTTCACCTTACTTTTTTTTTTTTTTTTTTTTTTTAATCAGTACCCCTGGAAGAAGCCTTCTTGGCTTCAGGTTTCTTCTCTTTCACGTCTGGCTTCTCAATTTTGTCACCCACCATCTTGCAAGATGGGAAAGAGAACTAAGTTTCTGACTTCCAGTCTATCAACCAGATACTTTAATCCACAAATATACTATACACCTGGGTTGTACTAGACATTCAAAGAAAATTTTTTTCACATATTAAGAACTAATTTTTCCACTTATGGGCAATGTTGCTCCTGATGTGAATATGTAAGATGAGCAGACCTAATACAAAAGAATAAATCAGATTATAGTTGAATGAATTCCTACTCCAATTAGTTTTCAGAAATATCAATATATTATTTTCTCATATAAATGCAAAGACATAAATTCTAAGTAGCCTAGCAAAAAAGGTTTTAACTTACAGAGCTATTTTATTTATTCTAAGTAAAATTTTTATTGTAAAAATCCACAAGGGAACATTTTTATATGCTCCAGAGAACACAGTATAGTGGTAAAGGACTGAATTAGTCAACTGTCACTTAGCCCTGACAAAACAATTTAAGTGACATGTCTCACTTGAGGGGCAGGGGTCAGAGATTGGAAAGTAGGGCACTCCCAAAGTAGCAGAGATCACAGACCAAAGCAGGAAAAACTGAAAGCAAGCAGCCAAATCTGGGCAGGTGTTGGAATGGAAGATTGTATTAAAGAGAAACACTACTGATAACGTTTTTTTTTCCTTTCTTTCTTTCTTTCTTTCTTTTCTTTCTTTCTTTCTTTCCTTCTTTCTTTCTTTCTTTCTTTCTTTCTTTCTTTTTTAGTGTATTTTTCAGTACAGGGACTACAGGGTCTCACTACACAGATTGGACTTGTAGTGATCCTTCCTGTTTTCAGCCTTCCAAACTCTGGGGTTACAGGCATGCACTACCATGCCCAGTTTCATTTGCCACCTCAGTAGGCCCTGGAGGCTGGGCCAGCACAACACACCGGGGATTGAACCTCTGTCCCTGCACCTGCATAAGCAGGTGCTTTAGTCTGCTGAGCTATCTTCTCTGGCCAGCCCTAACATTGTTATTGCAAGCTGCAGACCAGAGCTGTCCAGTAGAAATTATTGTTAGCAAACATGTAATTTGATTCTAGTAACAGCAGTAATAGATAAAAAAAGTACAAAGGGATTCAGACATGGTGGCATATGTTTAAATTCCCTGTACTCTCAGTGGCTGAGGTGGGAAGGTTAAAAGTTCAAGTTCAGGGCAGAGGAGATAGCTCAGTAGAATAAGGGCTTGCCTGGCAAATGCAAGGACTTGAGTTCTATCCCTGGTACAAAAAAAAAAAAAAGAAAAGAAAAGAGTTCAAGCTCAAGCTCATCTAAGCAACTGTGAGTGTAGGATGGCATATTATCTCAGTTGGCTCTGCCCTCTGCCCTGGAGACTGTTGGAGCACATTTCTGAGTATGACCCTGGGTCACGCAGATGTGACCTTGGGTCCATATTTGATCTCTCAGCTGCTCTGGTGCTGTCCCCAGCTTTGCTTCCTGGCGACCATGAACTTTACTCTGTGATACCCTTTCACCATGAGGTCCCTGGTCTTGAAGCCTGCCTGCAGTATTTTTTTTTTTAAATGCCTGCAGTATTCTGAATCCCCTGAAATCATGAACTAAATCAAACCACTTTCTCAAATTGTGGATGCCAGAGATTGTCCTCACAATAGAAACATTAACTAATACAGAAAATTGGTACTCGGAAGGGATTGTGCATATTGTCATTATACATGACATTTTGGCTTAGAAGCCTTTAGAATTCATTTGTAAGAGGCATTTAGAAAGTTTGGAGATGCAGGCTAGAGAAGCTGCAAGCAAAGCCAGTGCTCACAGGGATGCAGACAATAAGGCCAGATTTGGGAGGTTCAGTTGGGAAGACTGTATTGGCAGTTGGATTAGAGGTCACACATGTTACACTCTGGTAGAAAAGGTCTACATTTTACCCACGTCCTGAGACTTTGCCAGAGGCTGAGATTAAGGATGGTGGATTAACTGATCTGCCTAAAGAAATTTCAAAACAGTCCAACTTTCTAGGCATAGGTACTGCTAGCTACTTTTAGCCAGCTTTATAGAACTGGGAGCAAAAGGCAAAACAGGAAAATTTGAAAAAAAAATTAAATTTTGATCCAAAAATAACTAAGTGAAAATTAAGATCAGTGAAGTTGTGGTTGTTGAGATCAGCCTGTTAAAAATAAACCAAGTACTATATACAGACACCAAAAGAAAGATGTCTCAAGGGGATGTCAGGAATCAGCAAAGATCCTACCCATCAGAGGGTACAAAAGTGTCAACATCTGATTTGAGAAGAGAATCCCTAGAGACCTTGCAAGAAACCCTGTTACAAAGGGCATGCTAAGGAACTGATTTTCCAAAATTCCTCTGATATGTTCAGCTACTCAGGCACTAAGAGGCTACTGCAGCCATGATCCAAGGGGGCCTGGCTCCTTCTCATGCTGACAGCAGACCTTGATATCCTCATGCTGTTGACTTTACAGACATGCAGAATGTAAGAGCTGTGAGACCAGGGAGGCTTTGAGTTATATTTCAAAGAAAAGGCTGGGAAGTTGGAAAAGCTGCTGCTGAGAGGGCAGTGTGTGAAGCTGTGAGTATGGAGCACAAGGTGCAGTGGAGACCCCAGAAATCAGAGATGCCAAGAACGTGGAATATCTGCTGAAGGAAGCTATAGTCTATTAGTGGAGCCTTCCCAAAAGAGAGGCAGGCCTGCAACTAGCAAGCCCATGGGAGTGGCGCTGCCCAAATCCTTTAAAACTGCTGTTTTGCCACAATATGACCCAGGTTCCAGATATGTGTAGGTATAGGACATAATGTGTGTCCTGCTGGGTTTTGGCTTTACCTTAGTTCAATTCTTTTTATCTTTTTTCGTTTTTTGTGGCTCACTAAGCCCACCCTGAGGGTAGGGCTGGCATGGCTTGTGGTGCCGGGGATCAAACCATGATCCCTGTGCACTTGCCTAACCAGGCACTTTAGACCACTGAACTATCTCACCAGCCCCTTGTCCTCTTATTTCTCCATTTTGGAATGGGAAAGTTTACCCTAATTCAGCCTCCTTGCGATTGATCATTTTTGTTGTTTTTGTTAGCAGAGGTTTACCTTGAGTCTTAGGGACTTTGACTTGAACTTTAGAAAAGGGTAGAGCTACTGAGACTTTGGGGAAGTGTTCGCTGCATTTATGGCTGTATACAGAATAGTTATATAAAGTGCAATTATGAACTTGGGATTGTCTTTAGTTGGAGATTCCATACAGTTTAAAGAGAAATGTTTGCATAGGAAGTTGGCAAGAGGTAAAAATGATGGCTAAGGTCAAGAATCAACTCAACAGTCTCCATAATCTACCCTGGAATTGGTGAGCATGCTTCTCAGAGTCTGGAGGTTTACAGAGGCATGACTGTGAGGTCTCTACAAGGTCCCTCATCCACCCCCTTGGGTGCTACTCCCCTCCTGGGCTTCTTCCTGCTATGAACAAAGCACCACTGTCCCCCATGCCTTTCTGCCATGATGATCTTGCCCTGGAGCCTACAAATCTCTGAAACCACAAGCTAAATTGCAGAGCCTCTGCAAGTGCAGGGATGAGGTCCTGTGTCTCAGAGACAGAAAAGCCGACCAGTGTGACAATGTAGCAATTTCTTGCCCTAAAAGATATTAAAGGAGGGGCTGGGGACTAAGCTCAGAACGAAGGCCCTGAGTTGAATTACCATACCTGCAACAAAGAGAATAAAAGGGAGAGCAAAAACAAGTTTAATAATGGACTTTAATAGATTTTATTTTTATTAGGCTATTAGCATGATTGGATAAAATGTGTACTCATACAATTACATATTACTCACAACTAAAAAGAAATGACATATGACTTATCAAGCCAGAAGTTACACATTGGAAACTTGAATGTACATCACTAAGTGAAAGAAGGTAAATTGTAAAGGCTACGTGCTCTATGATTACAACTATACGACTTTTTTTTTTCAGGACTGGGATTCAAACTCACGACCTTGCACTTGCCAGGCAGGCACTTGTGCCACAGAGCTATCTCCCCAGCCCCTCAACTATATGATTTTCTAAGGGGGATATATAGGGACAGTTAAAAAGATCAGTAGCTGCCAGCAGTATGAAAGGAGGGAGAAAAGAATAAATACATGCAGCATGAGTGATCTTTAGGGCAGTGAACACATGTTGTATGACACTGCCATGGCTGATTGATATCATACATGTGTCAAAACTCATAAAACATAGACTACCGAATATGAGCCCTAATGCAAACTGTGACATCTAAGTGATAATATGTTAATTTTGATTTGATAACTATAACAAGTGTGCGATCTTTGTTCTGGCTATTGACGGTGGATAGGCGACAAGTGTGTGAGAAGAAGAGGTATATGAGAAGTCTACGCTTTCTGTCCAGTATCGCTGGAATGAAAAACTACTTGAAAAAAGTAAATTTTATATTTAAAACTTGTAAAACTAAAAATAAGTTAATATACTATCATTTCAATATGTAGTCCACATAAACATCAGTGAGTGTCTCAGTCTCTTTCTTGACCCTGACACCACAACTTTAAGGAAGAAGCTTCTGGTTTCAGCCCATGGGCAGCATCCCAAGGTGGAAGTAGTATGACAGAGGGGCACTGTGGAGAAAGCCGCTCCAGTCATGGCACCAGGAAGCAGAGGGTAGAAGAAAGAGCTAGAGAGGGAGCTATCCTCCTCCAGTGAGGCCTCCAGAGATCAGCCCCCTCTGACTGGGGATACCTGCTAACAGTGGCTATATCACCACATGAGGCTTTGGGGAGACATTCCAGAACTAAACCACAACAATGAGATACTTTACATCCCTTTTTCTATAATAAATATTTGAAAATCAGCATTTATTTCACTTTTGCAGTATCACCTTGATTTGGATGCTTAAAGCATTCAAATGTCCCATGTGGCTAATGGTTCCCATAAGGCCTGACGCCTGGGCAGTGTGCAGGGTGGTGTGGAAGGTGCTTTCCCCATCCCCCACTCTTTCCTACCTCACAGTCTCTACAGAAGTGCTCCCAGCCACACTGGTCACATACATGATGAGTGCTTTTTGTCTGCAAAAGTATTCTCCAGATAAGCCTGGAAGCTTTTCCAGCCAGACTGCTGCCTCTCGGCTCCTTAAAGGCAGAGAATCAGGAACCTTGTCCTCAATGGAATGTTCCAGACACTGTTCTATCTAATAAAGGACCAGAGTGCTGATGAATAAAAAGGTTTTGTCACATGAAATGTCCTTAAAATACCAATATCATGTACTATACTATATATTAACAGCAGGAGAAAGAGCTTTCAGGCCCATTACACTTTTCAGACAAATGAAAAATATATTTATATGCGGTACATATTCAAGTGCTACCAAGAAAACAGGTATTTAAGAAAAAATCATTACAGTCAATTTCAAAATACATCGCTCGGCTTTGCCTCAGTGGTGGGGATTATTTATATTTCCTTGTAACCAGGAACATTAGTTATTTAGATTTCTTAGCAATATCCCTGGAAATAAAGCATAGACTTCTCCACAAGTTGTGACATAGTATAATCTATTCATGCTTTAAATGCTGTCACCAAGATGAGGTGCACTTTGGCTCAGAAAAGTTAGCTCTCTTTCGCATTAGAAATGGCATTATATTAAATCACAGCCTCCCCTCTTGCAAATGTCATTTTCAGGTCGCACCTGAGAAGTAGAGAAAAGGCATTTGTCTACCTATCATTCTCAATAGCCTTCCAAAAGAAAAATAATAGAAAGTGGTCAAGGTATAAAGCAAAAAGATGTGATCCTATAGTATCCTGTAAAGAAAATGTCATGACAAAAATATGTCCATGTAAATTTACTTATTATCACAAAAGTCATTCAGTGTCTAATTCCTAGGGCTGGCCAGAGAGATCAGCGGATTAAAGTGCCTGGTTAGGCAGACATAGGGACCAAGGTTTGATCCCCAGCTTGCCATGCACCCCCCCAGTCACACCTCAGGGTGGGACCAATCACCTCCCAGGGTAGTCAATCTGCATCCTGCAGGGTGGGGGCTCCAGAGCTAGGAACCTGCCCATCTGATCCAGCCAGGCTTCCTCCAGTTGACACAATGTATCAACTAACATACTAGTTAAAACCCACTAGCAGACTGGCAGGTACTCAGGAGTTCAGGGGACTTTTCAGCATGATTGCATGCACCCCACAGTCAAAGGTCACCCCCTTCCTTCACAAAAAAGGTTTCAGAATATTTCATTGTAAGTTTTTCAATGTACAGGTATAGATGTTTTCATTTTTATTTTATTTATTTTATTTTATTTTTATTGTGTTTAATAAGAAATAACAGTGTGACAGTTTCAAAACACATTAGTAATACATTTCCAGTATTTGATATAATGCATATTGTTGTCCTCCTAGTAGTTATATAGAGCACAGGTTGTAGACATGATCGGTACAAAAAAATTTGTTCTCATTGAACTAAGAGAAAGTAGTTGTATACATCATCCAATGTTCGAAAATCACAGTGAGTTATTCACAAAACTGGCAATGATGGAAGCGGTTGATTTAAGCCTTTTATAGCTCAGCATACTAAACTAGCTTTATGTTTTATGCCTTGTGGTTAAACGTTTCTGCTGGGTGGTTAAGGACAAGTTAAAGCAAGACCTGTATAACAAAACATGGAACTTTTGTATCTCTCAAGGTCAGTCAAATTCCCTCAGGATTTACTTTGAAACATGCACAGTGCTTTGTAGAACTGTTGTCAGTGTCTGCCATCTGGATGAGTCATGGCCATTGCTTGACCAGTTTGCTCTCTGTGAAAGCCTAAGAGAATATTTTCTCTCTAGGTGACTCTCCTTAGGTACACTATATATCTTCAATCTTCTGTAGCCCCATAATCTCCTTAAACAGAAAATCTGGGAAACCACTGAGTTATAGGATGTTATAGCACAGGTTCTCCTATGTCCTGAATCCTCACTGACCTTGAAGGGCTAGGGCCAGAATATTGGCTATCCTTGTAGCCCCTTTTTTTTTTTTTTTTTTTTTTCCAATTTTTGGTCTGTAAACTTATATTCTTAACCCTCCAGACAAAAAGTTTAGTGATACTGTTACTCTCTAACATAGGCACTTGAGCATAACATCACTGTCTTTCTGAGTATCAAACATCTTAGACTCAACTTGGAATTGGTATTTTCTATCAATCATTGATATTCTAATAAATCTCCACAGAATGTGATAAAAGCAGTTACACATTTTTACACAGGAATTTATAAATCTAAGCATATACAAAATTGTAGCCTGTCAATCCTTCGGTATTTTCCCTAGTCTCCTACTCTCATGTTTGTTTTCTTGTAAACCAGCGGTTCTCAACCTGTGGGTCGAGACCCCGGTGGGGGTCGAATGACCAAAACACAGGGGTCGCCTAAAGCTATTCCGAATCATAACTGTAGTAACATTACAGTTTTAAAGTAGCCACCAAAATTATTTTTTGGCTTGGGGTCACCACAACATGAGGAACTGTATTGTGGGGTCACGGCATTAGAAAGGTTGAGAACCATAATGTAAACCAACCATTTACTTGAGAGAGAGCATAGCAGTAACTGAAATTACATTAGAAGTATCACACATCTAAAAGACCAGAATGACAGGCATTCCACACATAGTTTTAGGGTTACACATTGTTATCTTTAGTGTGAGAAACCTTTCAGAGGTTCTTAGGACTATTACCTAATTAATCTTGCCCATGGTTTTGCTCCTGCCATGTTTTCTGCTTGCAGTCACCTCGGTATGGGTATTTTTAACAAAAAGTTTCTATCTGATTATTTCTAAGATGGAGCTTGGCATGATTTACTAGTTATTTGTACTCTGAAATTACTTGCATATTTTTATAAAGAATATTACTTATCAACTTTTAAAAATTATATATATTTATATTTTCCACATACCAGTTGCCTTTTGGTATTATAGCAGATTAGTTCCAAGATTCCTGCAGCTATTGAAGTTTGCCCATACTCAAGTCCCTTGTACATGGCAGTAGAATATTTGCGTAGAGCCTCTACATATCCCCCATATGGATTAAATCATCTCCAGGTCATTTATAATACTTGATACAATGTAAATGCTACATAAATAGTTGTTATGTTACATTGTTTAGGAATAACAATAGATGTACATAGATTCTGTACATGTTCAATATAAATGTAATTCTTTTTCCTTTTTTTGTTTTAAATGGAAGGTTCTATAGGATGTTAAGGGTGTCACTACTAGATTGGACTCATAGTGATCCACCTGTTATATAGCTTCCTAAAAGCTGGGATTATAGACATGCACCACTATGCCCAGTCTCAACTGCTGCCTCAGCATGCCCCTGGGGCAGGGCTCATAGAGCAGACCTGGGGATTGAACCTCGGTCCCTGCACCTGCTTGCAGGTGCTTTGATCTGCTGAACTATTTGGCTGGCCCTCCTAAATGTAATTTTTCATAAAGACCTTTGACTCATAGCTGGTTGTATCCACATTCACTGAACCACATGTAAAACAGGTAGAGCAACTATTTCCTGAGGATATGTTATGTATTCAGTTTATCAGTTGTGCATTGCAGAATAAGACTCTTCTGGTATAGCCAGATAGCTCAGCAGACTAAAGTACCTACTTATGCAAAGCAGGGACCAGGGTTCAATCCCCAAGGTGATGTGGCTGGCCCTGCTCCTGGAGTACACCATGAGGGCAATTTAGACTGGGCATGGTGGTGTGCACCTGTAATACCAGCACTTAGGAGGCTGAAAACAGGAGGGTCACTACGAGTCCAATCTGTGAAAGTGAGACCCTGTAGACCCTGTACTAAATCCATTTTAAAAAGAAGAAGAAGAAGAAGAAGAAGAAGAAG
>PVJA010002190.1:0-110801 GCA_004027025.1 Myocastor coypus | reverse complement strand
ACTGCTCCAGCTGGCAGCAGACCCTGGCATCATCCACGTGGCATTGGTTTTAGGTGCATTCAGAATGCAAGAGCTGTTAGTTTAAGAAGGCTTCCACCTCGATTTCAGAAGAAGGCCTGGGAGGCCAGGCAGTGTGCTCCTGAGAGGGCAGTGTGTGAAGCAGAGAGTGAGAAGCCAATTCAGTGGAAACCCCAGAAGTCCGGAAAAGCCAGGAACGTGGATTGTGCTAAGAGAGTACAAAGCTGGCCTAAGAGAGAAGCCATGGGAATTATCACCAAGAGTGCTGTAGGAGCAGAGTTGCATGATGCTCACAACTCAGTGCAGACTGTTTTGGATTCTCCAGTTGGAACTATGGGATTTAGTGTTTACCCTGCTGGATTTTGGACATGTGTTGGTCCCAATGTTTTGTATTACCCTGTTGTTTGCAACTTTTGGAATTGTAATGTTTATCTTATGCCTTTGAATGTTGGATATGTTTGACTCTTCTATTGTACACAGGGGCTCACAGATGAAAATTTGCCTTGGATCTTCGAGGAAACGTGAGATTTGGACTTTTCAGCAATGCTGAAACTATTGGGACTTTGGCAACTCTTCCAGATGGACTAAAATGTCTTTTGTAAAAAGGAATATGTATGAGACTTTGGGGGTCCAGGGGCTGAATGTTATGGTTTATGTCTAGTTGTCCCCCCAAAGCCTCATGGAGTCACTGGGCGGGGACTTCCTAGAGTTTGAGACTTGATCCTTGATCCCTGGGATTATGGGTTTTAGTACTGATGGGATTATGGGTGGAAGTACTTCTGGGATTATGGTTGTAGCCTATGGCGGGAGCTAAGGTGGAGAGCCTGAATGTAATTAAAGAGAGACAGAGAGACAGACTGGAGCTCTAGCTGGTGCTGCTGCTCTGCTGCCCTGTTTGGTTGGCTGCCTCTGCCACCATTTTGTTGCTGTTCTGCCGCCTTGAACTGGATGCTCTCTGCCCTGCTCCACTCAGCCTTGGGCCAACTGAATATAGACTGAAACCTCCACAAACTGTGAGCTAAATAAACCTTTCCTTCCTTCATTTTGAGTGTTGGGTATTTGTCCCGGCAATGAGCAAAAAGTAACTAATACAGAATCTCAACAACACAGAGTGAGGGGAGCTAGAACAAAGCCACACAGGCTAGCCAAGGCGCACGCTGTGCTGTCCCATCTCCACGTGCAAGCAGGAAGTATGAGCACAGCCGCAGTGCGGAGCCGGCTCCCCTGCAGAGGACTGCAGATGAGCACACGGACACTTTCCAGGCCATAGTGGATCACTGTCTTGGTTGGTCCAGTGATTCCACAGGTGCTCCCATCCAGCAAAACGTAGCAAGCTATAAACTTTACGTGCAGCCTAATGCGTGTTTAATATAAATTGCTGAACCAAAACTGCTGTGCAAGCAGTAATCACAGGCAGCTCCAACTCCACGACCTCCTGGTCCAAAGGCTTCAAATCAAAGCCTTGCTTGAGGTGGAGGGGTTGTGTATGCTGACATTGATTTTGCTGGATACATCAGGGAGATAAAACAGGTTTAAATTTGTATGCACCTTATAACATAGCTTCCAAATGTATAAAATAAAACAAAGTTTGGCAGAAGTGTAAAGTGTGAGGAGGAAACAAATGAAGCTCTTCTTGTGGCATATCTTGATTATTCATATATCATAAGCCCATGAAAAAAAAATAAGGATTTATAGCAGCCCTGAAGAACGCTGTTGACTGTTTAGCAGACTCACATGGAGCATCATATCCAGCCAGGACCTCCAGAGCGTGCCCCCTTATCCCATGCCGGTGTGACGAGGTGTGCACATGCTACTCACCGTGTTCCAGATCCTGGAGGTGCTGTCATGGGTTACTCAGTCTTACCAACATTAACAAAAGGGGAGTCAGGGGGGACAGAAACCAGGCACACCACCACAGATCACAGGGTAAGGGGCAGTGGCCGCACTTTATCCAGACTGGTTCCTGGGTTCATGATCTGAAATCTGTACTGGCACCAGCTCTTTGGATGTGAAGCTAGATTGTGTTCTACTGCAGAAATTAAATCCAAGCTAGTTTTAAATATCACCATCATATATGTCACATTCCTCTATAACACGGTTAAGCTACAGATTCATGGCCAACAAATGCTGAAAGGAGAACAGAAATGAACCACTTGTGTTTGCAGATTCAAAACCATACTGATGTAAGCTATGATCCACGCACGGAAATCATAAAGGAGCCGTGTCTGTCTCAGACATTGGTGATAATAATGACTCATTACAACTGTGGAGAGCAGCTAGAGCCCGGCTGTGGAGGAGATTGGCGGGCTTAAATGCATGCTTATTTCAGTCATGAAGGAAGGCCATACATTACTGAGTGAGTCCTCTGTCTTAAGTTAGAAAAATAATCAGGAAAATCTAGGAGCTACTTTAGTTTTGTGTATGCTTGAAAATAGCCATCATAAAGAAACTAAAGGAGAAAGACTGTCTATATCAGGATGGTGATAATAAATAAAGAGCAGCAGAAACGAATGAGGCACGACACCTATGATCAGAACCAGACGCTGGGTATCTTGAAGGACTGAGGAAATGAACCAGCCTGGGGTGTGATGAATAAGCTGAAGAAAAGGCACCTGAAGTGACATCAAGAAGTCCAAGTAGGACAGTGCTGTAAGCGCAGCAGATGTTTAAAGAAACAGAATGTTGGGAACAAATTAAAAAACAGATGAAGACTTCCCAGAAAAATAAAATAGTCCCGAACTGAGAGAGTCGGGTCCTTTCCATCTTACAGGCACTCTCCAGCAGCACCCAGGGGACGCGCGTCCTAACCCTGTGCATGTGGGGCCGAGGGCCAGAGGCAGTGGTCAGAGCAGGGAGGATGAGCACCGGCCTCCCCGCTGCGCAGGCAGATGCAGGGCCCGCTCCAAGCTGCCTGCGTGTGTTCCAGCAGAGCAGGGCGCCCAGCATGCAAGCAGCTGGGCCGCACGCTGTGTCTGCCCGTTAGCCAATTGAAGGAGGCCGTGCAAGGTTATCCGATTGGAGGCATGGCCGTCCATGGTAAGGACGCTGGTGAATTAGGTGTGGAAGGGAACCTGTGACAGGGCATCTGCAAAGGCTTGGCACACCACTGTCCAGGGCCAAATGTCAAAACTAGCTGGCCCCTTGGGAAGTGGGAAGCGGAGGGCAGAGGTGTCACTAGGCGTGCCAGTGCCAGTGGTGGAGCGAGGTGAAGACAGGCTCATTGCCGGCCCTCCAGGCAGCCTTCCTGGCTGCCCACAAGCTCCCTGCCCTGGGTGGCTGGGTCATGTCTCAGTGCCCATCCCATGGGTCCATTTGCAGCCTAGTTTCCCTACTGGCTGCCCCCTGCTCCCCGCTGCTCTTTGCCCTTGCGGCTGCAGCACTGATCTCTGGCCCAGACCCCTGGGCCACATCTGAGTCGCACAGCGTTTCTGTGTTGTTCCATGGGTGTCTCAGACCCTGCGTGTCCCAGGAATGCATCGCCGTCTTCTCCCCAGTGCACTTTCTCCTGCCAACTTCTGCAGACCTTCCCTCCACTTAGGAAAGGAATCCATCCAGTGGTTGGGGTCAGAACCGCTGGTGCTGTCCTGGCCTCTTCCCTCGTACCCCAGGGCCCACTCGATGTGTCTTCAAGGTTTGGCCTTTGCTGATGCCTCCAGAATTTCCTGTCTCCCAAGCCTTCTGCCCCTGCCCAGCCCGCATCATGACACTTCAGCCTGTCCCCTGCCCATCCCTCCTCACCAGCTCTGTGCCCTGTCTGTTCCCAGAAGGACCCTTCTAAGCCTGCCTTTGTCTTCCTCAGAGCTCCACAGGCCCAGGTGCCTGAGGGTCTGTCCCTGCACAGTGGGTAGACCAGGAGAGGGCAAAGGGCAGGCATATCCAGCGATGGGAGGGACAGTGGCAACCCAAGTGACTCTGACTGTACTGCCTCCCTGGTTGCAATTGAGGAGCAGATTCCACACCAGGCACAGCTGGTGCTCCCAGAGTTCGCTCCGCACCCCACAGGCAGCCCACAACTGCTTCCTGTGGGCTCCAGGGAAGCCTGCGCTTGCAGCCTGTCCATCAGGCTCTGGTCCTGAAGAGCAAGTGGTATTTGTTTTCATGGGATGCGAACTCTGTAATGAAGTGGTTCAGTGCAGACGAGGAGTCGCCAGCCCGGCCTCCCCGGCCCTGACTGCACGACCTGCTCGGATGCCACTGGGCTTGTGCTGACGATCTCTCACCTGTTTTCTCTTACAGTCGGAACCTGAGGGCTTTTCTCATTTCCACTTGTATGTTTGTGCTGCTTTCCTCGTGAGATGGAGGAAAGAAATACTAGAAGAAAGAGATTTTCAAGTAAGTACACATCTTTTCAGAAGAGCCTGGGTTGACTTTCTGCTGGGAGAGGTTTATTGCGCTTGTGGATGGTTGGGGGTGCTTGCTCTGCCCCGCTGCTGGGCAGTGCCCAGCTGATGATCCTTTTGGGGCCGTGTGACTCCAGCACAGAGGTCACATCCACGCATGGCATCTGTCCTGGGAGGTTCTGGGGGCCTTGCTGGGTAAGATGCTGCACATCCTGGGGCTGTACCACTCAGGACACGTTGTCAACCCCTCTGAGCCAGTTTCCATCCTGACTGGGAACTCTTCATCAGAGGTACCTGTGGAGTGCACATCTGGCCAGCTGCCATGCTGCACATGTAGATGTAGTCCCCAGCCCTTGGCAAATCCTTGAGCGCCAGCCACGTACCCCTCATGAGTGACAGCTGCCTGAGCCTAAGCTGTAGATAGGAAGTCTTTCTGCCCGTGGCCTGACTGCAGGGGTGGGCCAGGCCGAGGCCCAGTAATGGGGACACCAGCATTGTAGGTACTGGGCTCCTCCCTGGTGGGCAGGTGTGCTGCCTCCACCTTGCCTGTGGGCCCAGTTCTCAGGGGAAGGGATCGGCTGGGTGGCCTGGGTCCGCAGTAATGGCTTACTGGTCTCCTTGTCCCTCAGCCCTGTGATCCAACACCCTGTTCTCTCTGAGGGCTGAGGGAGGAGCTAGGAGGTTCTGTTGCTCTCCTGTGGTGAATAGCACTGCCCTGGAGGGCTGAGCAGGCGAAGGCTTCTGTAGGCCCAAAGCCACCACATAGGTGCTCCTAGTGGAGATCTTCATTGTCCCTTGGAGAATTGTCTTGTCATTGGCAGGGGCTCCTGTGGGCTTTGTGGGCCAGCACTTCCCTGCCTTATTGCACAGGTGGCAGGGACCCCGGGGAGTGTGGAGGTCCCGAGAGACCCCATAACTTGCCTGGCACCCACAGCTGGGTGCATGGGCTCCCTGTGCCCTCTTGCCTTCTGTGTATGCTTTCTCAGCCCCAGGAGCACTCTAGAGTGGTACTGGCCAAGTGACCCCTGGCCAGGGACCATTGCCAGCTTCTGAGGAGCCCCGTGGCCACTCAGTGTGACAGTGGCCTCCTCCACATTGGCTCGCATGGTCCTGCACACGCTCTGTTCCTCCACTGGCCCCTGGGAGGCTCTAGGAGCTGTTGTTTTCCATCTTCTTTCTTGCTGGCCCCGATCATTCTCTCTTGGCCTTCAGCTGCTGCTGGTGTCCAACTCAACCAGGCTTGGAGGTGGAGCTCATAGTGTCATATGCATGCCTGCTTTTATAGGTTGTAGGTCCTTGTCACCCCAGGGGTCCCTGTGGTCTGCTCCAGGCAGACCTGGGCTACATGCTGCGAAAGCCATGAGCTCACTGAAGAGGCAACGGTGACCGAGAGAGGCAGCCTCCGTCCAGGTCTGGGTGTGGCAAGATCTGTGGCCTGCAGTTTCCTTTGGCGTGAGAGAGGTGATGCTGGAGAAGCAGTCCCCGGGGAGCCTGATGCAGCTGCCCTCTCTGTCTGAGAGCTGCCGTTCTCTGTGCGCAGCCTGAAGGTGGTATTAGGCTGTGGCGTTATGAGCAGTACCTTAACTGACCAGCAGTATTTTCTTGTGGAGGTGTAGGCCGTGCTGCATTCTGACCTGCTCTGTCAGTGACTGCTGTGAAAGTCTGATCAGTGTAGAAATACTCAAGCTAGGCAATGTTGAAAAAGGACAGCAAGTGGCCTTGAGCATGGGCTGGGGCTCCGCCACCCCTCCTCCACTCCCTCCTCGCAAGGTGGTTGGTGTGGGGTGCCCTGGCCTCACACTGGCCACAGAGTGCCCGCAGCCCCTGTTCCTGTGAGCAGGCACGTGGCAGTGTCACACTGCGCAGGTGCACACCACAGCCAGGCCTCCCTTGGGGGCACAGGACAGAGGTGTAGCAGCAGATGACCTGGGAGCAGCGATGGGCTAGCCAGGCTCTGTGGCACAGGGTGGCTCGTGGGACCCACTGCAGGCTGAGATGGCAGGGACATGATGCTCACCTCGCCCTGTGCAGGCTGCCGTGTTCATTGCATGCTTGTGTAATGTGCTGGGCACTCCAGAGTTACGGTGAGAAGGCGCACCCCAGGCGGGTTACTAGGACGCCTTGCCAGACCCAGATGTAATGGTGGCAGGGTCTATGAGTCCAAGCACTCCACGGGGGGTAGGCAGTGGGATCTCAAGTTCAGGCCTCACCCAGGGAACATGGCAGCTTAGTGAGACCCTGCCTCAAATAAAGAAAAAACATCTGGGGATGTAGTTCAGCAAGAAGGCCCTGGGGTCAGGGCCCTGGTCTCGCCAGGCCTCTCTGAGGTGCATGGTGTGGGTGCTGCTCAGGCGCAGAGCCCCCAAGCCCCTCGAGCTCTTGCTGTACACACAGGGGAGCTACAGGCTGATTGCCCCTCTGAGCACAAACTGAACTAAAGGAGCGCTTTTCTCTCATGCCATGGGGGCTGGATGGAAAACGCATCTGAGAAGCTAACATGTTGTGTCGAATTGAGCTAAATGGAAAGGAAATGGGAACAGAAAACAAATTAAGTTCTGCAACTGAGGCGTCCTAGTGAGCATGGGGTAATTAATTTCAGTTGTGACATTTTAGGAAGACGTTTTTGTACCCACGGCAGGTGGGCAGGGTGGGTGAGCCCTGGGCATGCGTCTCAGCCGCGAGACGTGCCAGCCAGAGTTAAGGCCCGGGGGAGGTGATGTGCACCGGTGTGCTACCCAGTGGCTGTGGTCACAGCAGGATTGTGTGTGGGCTGCGTGGCTGGGCTGGGCTGGGGTGGGGCACTGGGGAGTGGACCTTCTGAGCAGGACACTTCCAAGGTGGACATGATCAGGCCAGCGCTGCAGGCAGCACAGCCACAGGGTTGCCTCTGGCGCTGGGCAAGGAGCCCGAAGGAGCTCGCTTTGGAAGTTGGGTTGGATCGTCTTCTGCCTCTGAAATGTGAATTTTAAACTGTGTCAGTTGTAGGGAGATGAAACAGAGTCAGGAAGGAGATGCTGTGACCAGCTCCGGGCTAGGTAGGGGTGTGGTCAGCGTGAGTCTGCCAGGCAGGGATGTGCCCGAGTTCTGGAAGGGACCTGGCTGTGGAATGGAGCATACACCTTCTTCCTGAGTATCCATAGGATATTTGAATATGACTAAACCTCTCCACATCAGCTGAGCGGTCCTGGCCCAGGCTGCCTGCCTGAGCAGAAGCTGTGAAGTCGAGGGCTATCGAGGACAGCCGAGTGGCCAAGCAGTTGCACGTTGATGGCCCCTTCCCAGTAGCTCCCCTAGGGTCGGGGAGCTGCCTGAACACAGGAGACGCGGTCAGTGCTGGCCTGGGACACACCCAAAGCCCAAATGCTAGGAGCGTTTCTCCAAGAAATCAACTGAGCCTTTAACTCATGAAGCTCAAATAGGGAGAAGGAAGTCAGCACCTGACAGAGGCAGTGCAGGCGCCAGTGAAAACGAGGCGTGGAACCGTGAGCGGCTGGGTGGCTGCCAGGTGCAGGTACAACGCTGATACGGGCAGAGCCAGATGAGAGGCAGACACAGGCCTCCGTGGCCGGCGGGAGAGAGCTGTGCATTGGGGGGTGTGGAGTGCTCAGGGTGCATAAGCTAAGGCTTTTGAGAAGCCCCACAACCTGAGTGGACCCGGCCTTCCACCCGGGGTAGATGTGTTGCCACAGCCTTACTCTGAGGCCGGCAGGCATCTCTGCAGGGAGTTGCCTCATTGTTCCTCACACTCGTGCTCCAGAGAGAAGTGGAGAACCTGGCGTCTTTGCCCACACCCCAGAGCTGAAGTCCTGTCCCCGTGTCCTGGCCTTGGCTGCCTGTGACTTCCGTCCCTCCATGGTCACAAAGTACTTGAGGCTGAGTGACTCATAAATAATAGAAATGTGCTGCTCACCATTTTAAAGCTGGAGAGGGAACTGAGCCAGCAGAGCTGGGCCTGTTCTTGTCCAGGGCTTCGCCCTGAGTAAAGTATCAAGGAAGGGGGCCCCCTAGGTACCCCAGCTAGCTCACCTACCACCCACCCACCCAGAGTGCAGGGAGGACGGGAGCTGGGCTTCGCTGTGCAGCGTCAGGTGCAGCTGGCAGAGCAGGCCTCACAGCACCCCAGAGGCGGCAGCAGGATGCCTTCGGGGAGTCTGGGCCTTGCTGGGCCTGGAGAGGGAACCCAGGGCTCAGAATAGACCTCACCATTTTGATGTGAGTGGCTTACTTGCTACAAAGTCTAAAAGAAAACATCCAACATAAAAGCCCATGTGAAGGACAATTTAGATACAACCAAAGGCCCATCACAGAAATAAGCTTTGCCCCACCAGCCAGGGGCAGCCCCGCAAGCACTGATCAGGCCCCTAGGAAGTTCTTTCAGTCCAGATGCGTTTTTCCACCATAACCAAGCCATAGAAGAAAAGGCCTCATTATCCTCCATGGACCCCAGGCCATGGTCAGTCCCCGGGGCCTCTTCTGGCCACCTCGCTACTTTCAGTGTGGCCAGCCAGTGTGTTGAGCAGCAGTGGCCAAGCACCTTCCAAGTGTCAGAGTTGCTAGGGCCACAAAGTGGGCACCATCCACAGACAGGACTTGCCAAGGGGTGTGGGCACCTACCATCATGGGGAGCACCTGGCGGTCATTCTCTTTGCAGCAGCCACCTCCCCTATCCAGCCACCTTTCCCTGCACCCCACTCCTGTCCTCATTTCCCCAGTCCCTACCACTTCATTGGGGAGCCCCCTTGATAGAGATTCAGCAGGTGGCTGAGGCAAGCAGTAGTTGCTGGCCCTGGTCTGGCCTGGCCTAGCCTGGGCTCCCGCCCACCCTGACGTGGCCTCTTGTGGTAAAGATGCCCCTGTGTGCTGCACAGCTATCTTCTGGGAGAGGTTCCAGCTCTGCCATGGTCACTTTCCCTGCAAGAACAGAGCTCAGCAGGCAGGTCTTGGAGACAGAAATGGAAGTCTGCATGAGCCCGCAGAGAATCGATTTTCATCCCATGACCATGCTCAGATGTACCTGTATGTTTTATTAAATCATCCCTCTCTGTGAGTGATCTTATTTTCTCCAGGGCAAGCAGCTGGAACCTCAGCCGGTGTGGCCTGGGCCGTGGCTGGCTTGTTATCAGTCCCTTCAGGCTGCGCTTTGCTCTGGGTTCAAGGCTATCGGTATCTTCCCTCTTAAGATCATTGGAGTGTCCAGTTCTTTGCAATGTGTAGGGTGCAGGTGAAGAATGGGACTCCTCCTGCCATGGTGAGCTAGAGGCCGATCTGTGTGCAACGCGCGCCATGTGTGCACACCCAGGCCTGCACCTGCTTGCCTGTGGGCCCAGCTTTACAAGGCCTTCCTTGTCAATTATTTTGAAGTTATACCACAGTAAATAATGTTACCTCTTGGGTTCTGGCTCTCCACCCCGCAGAGCTGCTGGGTCCTGTCCCTTAGTGGTCCCTGCATGTTCCTGAGAACACCTGTCATTATGATGTGTATGAGTGGTCATCGGTGTTGAGAGACTGCACAGCACTGTTCTGTGTCCAGACTGTCACCAGATGGTCTGAGATCCTGAGGCCTTTGGGATTGCTGTCTGCTGGCCTCAAGCTTCCTCAGCTTCACAGAGCTCAGCCAAAAGGAGGCCTGCAGAGGAGGGTGGGGCCTGGGGGGTCCCTGCCCCGAGTCCTATGTGTGCGCCACTGGGCTCTCCTGGCCTCGGTTCCCCTCTGCAGGCAGCACTTGGCCACTGGGTTGGGTTTGCTTTCCGGCAGGGCTTAATCTCTTTCTAAATAGCTCTTTCTGGCTGTCTCAGCCTTCAACAAATTTCCACAGCAAGAAAGGGGAAGATGAGAAGTAGCCCTCACTCTGCCAGGGTCCCTGGCACACACTGGGCACAGCTGTGTCCTTCCCTGCCCCTGGTGAGCTGCTGTGCCCTCACTCAGCATGACCGTGAGTGTGGGTTGTGCTGAGGCCCTGGGGTATGTGCTGTGATGCCCTTCTCACATGCTCCAGTGCCCCTGGCATTGTGCCCGCCCCCATGCCTGTGGACTGCACACTTGTCATCCCTGGCAGCTGGTCGAGGGACAAAGTTTCCTTGGAGCAAACATACTGGAGGCATTGTACATCTGTGTCTGCCTAGAACTAGCCCTCCCGACACTCCTGGGACAGCCGGTGTGGGCTGCCCTGCCCCAGGCCCCTCCTGTGTTCTGCTGATAGGGGGTGACCCTGGTGGCCTCTTACTTGTTTCTCCTCTGATGTGACACAGCCTGGCCACGTGGAGGGTATGCGTCCTGGAGGGGATGGGCTGCTGCAGTCTGTTCCCGAGTGCTGTCCTCTAGGCAGGCGTGGAGGAGGTGAGGGCTGATTGCAGGTTGGAAGCCTCTGCTGCGCTCTTTCTGTTGCCTCGGAGGCTGCTTCCTTGCCACCTCTGGGTGCCCTCAATCTCTGTGCTCTCACTGGCCCCTGCTCTGAAGTACCATGGCCGTGGGGTACCTGGCTGAGCCCTGGGGCCCGGCAGCCTGGGGACTGACTTCCACCTGTTGTCTCTCTGCATTATAGGCTTTTGCTGCAGCGCCCTCCCCTTTGCCCTCCAGCCGTCAAGTAGAACAAGGTGGCTCCTCGTCTCCTTCTCTGGGTTCCCTCTGCACTGCCCACTGTTTGGGTTAGAGAGCAGGACAGATAGAAGTACTTAAAGCCCAGGTCCCCATACGACTCCATTGGCCAGGGACCCACGCCGCCCCAGCCCCCAGCTCACGGTGGGCTTCACAAGCTGATGCCCGCTGGGCCTCCCTGGTTCTGCTGCCCCAGGTGCACAGTGGGCTGTGCCCAGAAGGTTGGCTGTCGCCCTGCACATCCCGGAGGGAGGGCCACGGCTACAACAGGGTGGACCTGGTTCTTAAAATGCAAAAGGCGGGATCTGCCTCGTCTGCCTGCAGGCACCAAGCTCCCTGGTACTGAACTCCGCTGGTGCCAAGGTTCGCCAGCACCTCTGTCCTTTGCTCAGTTCTGCCTGTGAATTAATCTTGCCATTAAAGGAAAAATTACACCCACCATTCAAATCATTAATTGAAAGGCCCTTATTATCTCATTAATGGTGTTTGATATCTAAGGCAGATAAACGCAGGGAAGCTCATCTGTCCTGTCCCTGAAGAAATGTAATTACATCTCAGGCTTTATGAAAGTGCCCCCCCTCTCAGCTGTCACATGTCCCATCTTGCAGCCTTCACTGACACCCACATGAGTCCAGCAGGGAAATAAAATGACCCTGGCCCAAAAGAAGACCAAGGTGGGCCGGATACTGGCTGGCTTGAGCAGCCTTCTCTGGGCTGTGGGTACAGGCCACCCAGGTCATGTCAGAGGCACTGGTGTGAAGCTGGGGTGGAGGTGCTTGGATTTGTGTAAACGCTAGGAGAGAAAGAGGTCAGAGAGCATCTGGCTGCCCGGAGCTGTGTGGCTCGGAAGTGGCCGTAGACGTGGGCTTGCCTGGTGGCGAGAGCCCTTGTGTCCTGCTGCCTGTCCTTGTCTCTCCCCAGCTGACTCCCGCATGCTTCTGACAAATCAGTCCAGTGTCTCACATCCAGGAGGCAGCAGGGAGGGAAGCCATGCTGGATGGGACCTGCTTCCTCCTGAGCTTGACTCATCGCAGCCTGGCTGAGCCCTCCCCTGCCACAGGCCACCTGAAGTCCAGGCCCAGGCTGTGCTGTGGAGACCCTGAGCTAGTGACATAGGCATTGCCCTACCACCTCCCACAGGCTGGGCTGTCACCCAGGGCCACCAGCCGTCTGTGGACTGGGTCTGCACCAGGCCCATTTCCCTGCACTGGTTCAATTTAGCCAGCCTGTCTCACACATATGGTGCACCAGGGGTCATCTGGCGAGGAACCTTGGGACCAGCGGGCTGGGTGCCAGTCATGGCAGGGCAGAGCATAGTTGTGGTGTGGGGCAGCGGGCTCTGGCTGTTCCCCGAGGAAGGGTGGTTGAAAGCTGGGTTCTGGGAGAGTTGAAGTGGGAGGGGGCGGGTTGACATTGCTGGGCCTGGGAGCCACAGGGAGGAGGTGGGGACAGCTGATGTGACCCCAGCCCAGGCCTTAGTCCCTGTGGAGATAGACCAGGTCCCAGGTGGGCCTCCGTGGGTGCCGCAGGAGAGGCAGTGCGGCATAGCTGGAGGCCTCCCTGATGGCACGGGCATGGCTTTCAGAGTGTTTTCTTTGTGACCCTCCTGTGCTGGGCTCACGAAGTGCCCTTGTAGTGGTCAGAAGCTCGGCCTGCGAGGTCAGTTTGCAGCAAGGTGGCGCTCAGTGCCCTGGTGAGAGCTGGCTGGCTCCAGGGTGGGGGCAGCTGTGAGCTGGTGATCTCTGCAGTCCATGTGGGGACCCAAGCTGGTGTGAGGGGTCAGGTCTGGGGACCAGGCCCGGGGCCTCCTGCCCTCCTTGAACTGCCTGTCCCCAATCCCAGCGGTAGGCATGGCCGCTTGGCAGCACTCCCGCCTTCCCACTCCACTGAGGGTCCCTCCTGCTTAGGACATGCTGCCCAGAGGACCAGCTTATGCTTTCATCAGGAGTGTGGATGTGGGAAGTCCAGCTCAAATGACAAGGCAAATTTTTAGGCATTATCCATCCTTATTTGGCCTTTTTTTTTTTTTTTTTTGGCAGGAGAAACCTAGACACCAGACTCTAAACACAGTCTGGTGGTACCTGAGCCCAGGACCATCCCTGTGGTGCCTTAAGCCCCTTTGCCCCATTCTGCAGGCACCCAGCCATAGCACCAGGCTTGGCTTTTTTTTTTAGGGAGGGATCTATAGGATGTTCAGGGTCTCATTATTAGATCGGACTTGTAGTGATCCACCTGTTTACAGCCTCCTAAGATCTGGGATTACAGGCGTGAGCCCACCATGCCCAGTCTCAGTGGCTATCTAAGCACGCCCCAGGGGCAGGGCCAGCACTGCAGGCCTTGGAATCGAATCCCCAGCCCCTGCGCCTGCTTGCAGGTGCTTTAATCTGTTGAGCTATTTGGCTGGCCCCACAGCACCAGGCTTGGAGGATGGCTGCAGGGGTTGTGCCTGGCACCTGCACACTTGAGCTTTACTAGTGAGGCCGCCGAGGCCATACTGTGTGACACGTGGGCATAGCACTCGCCTCACTGCCCCCCCCACCTGTCCTGTGGCCCATGCCCTGAGCACAGGCTGCTCCTCCTAGGCATGGTGGGAGGGTGGTGAGCATGTGCAGCTGCCCCATGCTGGTACACCAGAGAAACCCAAGCAAGTGGAGGTACCCAGAAAGTACTCTGGGGGTGGCTCTGGTCACGCCCATCCACAGAGCCCCTTACCTGTTCGGCATGTTCATTTCGTTACCCTAATTAGTTTGAGGATTTTCAGGGCAAACATGACAGGATTTCTTAATTCAACTTTGGGGTTTGTTTTTTGAGATAAAGTACACAGACAGAGTTGCATTGATCTTTTAATTCCTCCTGTGAAGAAAAAATATTTGCTCTTCATGCATTTAGTGTGTCTGGCTCTCCAGTGGATGGTAGGGGCCAGGGGTCATCAGGCAGGACACTGACACTAGGCTGTCCCCTCCTGCTGGGCCTCAGCCCTCCTAGCTGCCCACTGTACCACAGTCCCCCCTCTTCCAGGCAGCTCTCTCAGTGCGCCCCGACTGGGGTGCAGTAGTCGCTGCCCACAGACCTGTGCACCGTGCCCTTGGCACCCCGAGGCTCAGCTCCACCTCCCTTAGTGGCTTCCCCATAGCAATCCCCATGGGCCGATGATCCAAGGTCACAGCCCTGTTGGGCAGACTGGACTGGGGCCTGGGACAGTGCATCTCAGCAGTGCCTGTGGGCTGTGCACCCTGGGGACAAGAGATGCAGTCACAAACCTGCACTGGAGGCACGTGGGTCCTGGCTGCCTGAGTGCTCCCTGCCCTGCCCGGGTGTGGTCCTGTGCTGCCCTGCCCCATGGCGGGGGGAGGGGGCGGCTGGCTGGGTTCTTCCTCCGGCCCAGCATCTCTGTCCGATGGGCATGCTGGTACATCTGCCCCGTGGACTGTTGTCTTCAGTGTCGTGCCTGTTGTGTTAGCCTTCCTGGGTGCCGTGGGGAGCTGCTGTGGTGTGAGAGGTGGAAGGCACACACGGCCTCTTGCTTTGTCCTGGAAGAGCCACCAGGAGTACATTCCCAGCTCACCCAGTGAGGCACCCGCCCCCAGTTTGTTTCCTGTGCCTTCTTGTGCATCCAGCCAGGAATGCAGGTCTGGCCTTGAGGCACGCTTGGCCCTGGACAGCTAGGGGAGGCAGTGGACAGTGGAGCAGCCCCTGGGGCTGGGTCTGCCTGGCCTTGTTCGCTGCGTGGGCACTCGCTGCTCCCCGCCCCGCTGAGGCTTAGGAGGTGCGTCGGCAGGGTCGCTCTCCAGGTGTTAGCTGATCTCGCTGGTCACTGCCATGTGTCTTATCTTGCTCTGCAGGAGATGCAGTGTCGGGCGGGTGGTGCCTTCTCGCTGTGCCTTCACTTGGCGGAAGGTGAGGGGTCTCAGGGCTTCTTTGTGGGGCACCAGTGCACCCATGAGCCGCACGCCCTGGGGAGTTGAGATGCAGCAAGTGAACGTGGGGGCGCAGCATTCTGACCCAGTGCCGGGCGCCTAAGGGAGCCCACGACATGGCACAGCCGGCACCTGCTCACGGCGGCCTGCGTGGTGGCCCCTGATGGTGCACCCTCGGGCTTGGCTGAGGTCCTCATGAGTCTCTCACCAGGCCTTTGGCAGGTGGTGATGGAGCGCATGCTGTTGCTTTGTGTGAGGCCCGAGGCCCGTGTAGGCAGTCTGCTGTTGGTGTGTCCAGCCAGGCGTGTTTGCTGGAACAAAGCCCTCAGAGAGTAAGAGCAGTGGCTCCGAGGTGCAGGTGTGCTGTCACTGCCACAGGCCCGGGGCAGGGTGGGCACCTCAAGTCACGCCGGGTCTGGTAGAGCTCTTTGGCTTGCTGGGTCTGCAGCTATAGTGCCAGGGTCAGAGTGGGCCCCAGGGTGCTGGCCTCTGAAGGTCCTCCTGCCTGTGGAGCACAGGACAGCTCCGCCTCTGGCAGGGCCTCCCTGGTCTGCGGGACGTGGAAGAGCTGCATCTGTGGCCCCGGCTCTGGCCCTGCCTTCCCGACCTGCACGTTTGCATTCAGGACTTGCTATAAAAGCCCTGTTCTCAGTGCTGTGTTTTATGCCCCCCCCCCCCCCGTAATCCCGCTGTAATAAACCTAATTCCTGCTGGTACATGAAAAGCAGCCTGTGGTGCTGTCACGGTGCCGAATGAAATGACATCTCTTTGCACGTTATCACTCTTGATTGGAATCTCACTCCTAAATACCGATCTGTGCTTCCGTCCGCACTCCCTGCCACATTAACGCCCTCTATAATCATTATCTGGTGACACTCTGTCACTCTGGGGATGGGTCGCTAGGAGCGGCAGTGCTGCCCAGATGAAGCCCGGCCATCTCTGCTGCAGTGCCTCCTCCCCGGGAGCAGTGGACACGGTTGTGAGCAGAGACCAAGCTGTGGGTGCTTAGAAACAGTCAGAATGGCTCGTGGCTCTGCTGTGGACATGCGTGCCGTGGCTGTCCGCTCTCTCCAGGGCTCTCAGGAGCCCCACTTACTTTCAGATAGATCTGGGCAGTGGGATGGGGCTGGGTGTGGAGCCTGTTTGGGGAACCAGGGCTTCCTTACACAGCAGCTGCCTCCTGGGGAGGGTCCAGGCCCCCGCCCCCGCCCCCACCCCCACCCCCGCCCCTACATCGTGTCCTCTGGGACTTAGAGTCTGGTGGTGAGGCCCTTGTACTTGTGCAGAGCCCCCCAGTGCCCCAGAGGTGGGTAGCAGGAATGGTGCAGCCCTTTCTAGGCCCTGGCCTTGAGTGGACCCTGGCTCTGTCTCCTGTTGGGGAGATGTCCAGGTGGTAGGATGCCAGCACCACTGCTCCTGCCGCTCCTCCTCTGAGCCTTGAGCTCAGTCTTCCTGGAGCAGACGGGGAGGTCTCTCAATTGATGGAGGCCTGAAAGCAACTTTCGCCCTTCTAAATCTGTAAATCTTAGGCCCGAGGTACTTGGCAGTGACCCTTTAACTTTCCTGAAAACAAAGGCAAAGTATCTTAACGGGAGAGGATTTACAGCCCAGGTTTTACTGGAATCCGGAGGTAAAAAGCCCTGAAGTAGAGGCTAGTTAATTAGTTTTGAACAGCTTCCAGGAATAAGCTTGCATGTTAAATATCATCATCCTATGCAGTTGTCCACACCGTCAGTGAAATGATTGCCCACCTCGAATGGCATTTGCAGAGTCCCCCAGGACTATGTGCTCTGGTGGCACCTGGTGTAGTGTAGGCCGGCTGAGTGGTTGCCCATCCTTGGTTCCTGGAGACTTTCCAGCCTCCAAGGAGGAAGTGTGGGAGGCCTGGGGCCGGGGGTCTGCAGCAGCCCCCACCCCCTCAGAGACAGGGGAACCTGTAAGCCCATGGCAGTGCCCTGTGCACGCAAGATTCTGCGCTGTGTCTTTCTGGCTCTGCCGGTGGCCAGTGTCTGGTGCACTGCACGGACCTTTTAGTTGGTGAGCACCAGAGCTCCTAGGATAGGAGTCCTGGGGAATGCCGGGGGAGGATGCTCCAGCTTACTACTGCCTTTGGCTTCTTCAGAAAAAACACAAGGCCCAGCATCCTCCATCTCCCCCCCTCTCAGCACCCACTGCGCCAGCTCTTCCCTTCTGCACCCCTATAGCTGTCAGAGCAGCTGCTCATGCTGCCCAGGGCGTCACCTTCCCACGGCTCCCCCTAGAGGCTGTATTGGGTGTGGCAGGAGGAATCATCCCAGAACCCTCCAGGCATGCCTCCATGGCCTTTGAACCCTCAGAATGGGACGGCGGGTAGGGTGGAGTGGGAGGGAGGCATGCTGCTGTCACCTCCACGTCCTGGGGGGGGGGGGTCTCTTTAAGAGGAGCAAGGACTTCATCTTGGCCCAGGCAGGCTCCTAAGTATCGTAGCAGAACACTTTGGAGCTCATGAGGACCGTGGGCACAGTGCTGGTCATGAGGAGACCCTAGCAACAGATCCAGGCCAGATTTCCGCGGCTGCTGGAGGTGGGGGTGGGGGGCCTGATGATCATCCGCACCCCTGTGGCTCTGGAGTGTCAGAGGGGCCGCCTGGGCTCCAGGAGATGATTGCTTGCTTCTTCAGCAGTCCCAGTTTGATAAGGCTCAGCTGGGATCCACGGCGACCACAGCTTTGGGCTGGCAGCTGAGGCTTCTGCTGAGTGCCTGGCGCTTCAGCGTGCCTGTGACTGTCCTGTGGCGGTGTCCTCAGGAGAGAGGAATGGCAGTCAGGCCAATTGATCTTGCATTGCAAGTTGTGCAGAGACTGCACGTCTCTGCTCGAGGCGGGCAGGTCTGACCCAGAATTTTAGGGCAGTGAGGGAGACAGATGCCAAAGGAAGGACAAGCTCTGTCCTTTTAGTTATCTGTTGGGCATCTGTGGGCCCAGGCAGGGAGCTGCTGGGTTGGGTTTTTTTTTTTTTTTTTTTCTCTCTTTTAAAGCAAATGCAATCTGTCAGTCCCCAGCTGCCTCAGAAGAGCACACACAAATCGTGCTTTAATGACTAATAGGTTAGGACCCAGAGTGCCCTGCTCTTTGTTCCATGGTGTCTGCCTCTTGTGGTGCCTCCTGCCAGTGCCTGCCATGGGCCACCATCCGCACTGCACTTGTGTCTTTAGAGCTACCCTCCAGCTGGGTTGCTATGCAGACAGCACATCTGCCTGGTGTGTACAGGTGTGCATGGCCCACACCCACACAGGGACTCACTCGGAGCAACCCCTGCAGCTGTAGGCGTTGCCATGGAGGGATGAGGCCTGCCTGTGGCGGCCCTGCTGGGTGAGATGCTGGGTCTTGGGTCTGAGCCACGTAGCTGGTGACTCTTCGCGATGGCTCTGCTTGTGGTGGCAGACATCTGCAGGGATGTAGTGCCTGCCTGTCCATGTGATGCCTGTGCTCTCATTCTGTGGCACATGTGTCCAGCCAGGCCAGGCAAGGGACCAGTAGCTGGTTGGCCTGGATAAGCTCACTCTGTGAGGTGGCACTGTCCCCTGCCCTGTGCTCTGGCTAAACCGGGGCTCGGGCAGGCTGGGAAGGGCTGGTCCTGGTACAGAGAGGTTCCCATCCTGCTGCATGTCCACACTCCCGCTGTGCTGGCTCTCAGGGATGGCCCAGCCCTGTTGGAGTGCAGGGAGACAGGTGGTAGTGCCACGAGGAGGGCCTTAGTGGGGTGGCCCCGGCCACTCTAAGCCATACCCCGTGTGTGACTGATTCCTAAGAGGTGGTTAACTTGTTACACCATCCGAATTGAACTAGTATGGTGCTGGGCATGGGAGGCCCCCTGAAGGTTGTTGTCAGCAGCATACAAGGCAGAGCAGGAGATGCCGCCGAGGAAGCTGTTAGGGATGGTGTTTGGAGAGGCTGGTGGAAGCTGCTGGTTCTCTTGGGCTGTGCTGCTGCTGGCTTTGCTGATGAACTCTGGAGGAGCTGTGGTCCTCATCTTGAGCATCGCTTCCTGCAGGGAAGACGGTGCACTGCTCAGCTCCTGGAGAATCTTGTCACATTGGCCTTCCTGATGGGGACCCAGTTTTCCTCATGGCTGGAGGAGCTCGGGACCTCGCTGTCGCTGAGGACGGTGGTATCTTTGGAGGAGCTGTGGTGCTTGCCTTGAGCGCTGCTTCCTGGCTCCAGTTCAGATCCCTCGGCCTGCTGGCACATGTCCTTCGTCCACTGGCAGAGGCTTCCTGGCTTCCACCACTGACCTTTGGGCCTTTCTGGTACAGATTCATGAAGCAGGCCTGCGAGGGACTTTGTTGTGGGCTCTCGGCTCGCAGACGGACCCGTGGGAGGGTCATCAGAATGAGCTGGAGGTCTTCAGCTGGGCTCATCAAGGATATTAGGCCCCAAGCCTTCAGCTGGATCCTTTGGTCTTTAATGTGCGGACAGATTTCCTGCCCTCTTTGTATATGATTCTTGAGGGATTCCTTATAAAATAATATTATAAAATCTGTCCTGTATCATATTGTTCCCCTTGCAGAACCTCAAACCATGACACCCTGCTGGCTTCTCCCTGAAACCCAAGGTCACAAGGCATTGGCCTATGGAAGGGCAACCAGAGGATGCCCAGCCAGACTGGAGGAGACCACAGGACAGGTGTTTGGCAGTTCATGAAGAAGGGATGCTTGCTTCTTTGGGAGTTGTGATGTTTGTGTCATTTGCGGACTTTTACATTTTGTAGTTTGTTCTACTTTTCGTGTTTTTCTAAGTGAACATCTGCTTGCACCCCTGCTCCTGTGTTCACGTTTCATATTCTTTTTCTTAAAGGCGAATGGAAGGCACAGCCTTCAGGGTCCACCCTGAGTGTGCCGTGACCCACTTGCCAGTGCATAAGTGTGTCTTCCCCGCATCTCCACCTCCGAGGGGCTGTTGGTGGCCAAGAGCTCTGGGGGGGGGGGGGTTGGCTCACAGGAACCTTGCTGCTCCATGGGGTGGAACAGTGAGAAGGACTGAGTAACTCTCCTTCCTGCACATCCCTGCAGTCAGGCTGAAGCATGTTGATTACATCACTAGGTAGGGCTCATGAAGACCACCAAACGGCATGAGGGGAAATCCCGGAGATGCCTTCCTGAGATGGGGAGCGTGGGCACAGCACTCTGGGTCATGCTGGGACCATGCAGGACACCTGCACCTGTGATGTCCTCCCCCACCTGTACCTTGGGCACCCACACCATGCTGCCATTCAAGGATCATCCAACCAGATTTCCTGCAGGTGGGGCTGCAGCCACTGACTGAGCATGCACTGCGAAGCGGGCAGCAACATGCTTCTCTTGGGCTCCATCAGGATCCAGCACGGCTCCAGAGGGCTTTGCGGCCGGGTGGGCTTGGTATAGGGTGGGCAGGTTCCCTGCAGACCTCGCTTCTGCTGCCATCTGTAGCCCCCGAGGGTGGAGTGGCTGGGTGAGGACCTGTGCTTGCTGCCCAGCGTACATTCACTCCTTCACTGCTTGGCGTGACCCACGCCACCATGGGCTGCCAGCATCCTGTTCAGGTGCCTCGACTTGATGAAGTCACAGCTGCACTAGGCTGGACGGAGAGGAGGGGCTAGATGGGAAAGAGGTCCGGTGATGAGGGGAGCAAGCTAGTGCAAAGGGCTGAGTTTCTGGTGAGGGGATGATGTTGCTGGGGTGAAAGCAGGTGACACTGCTCACAGGTGAGGACAGAGCAGCTGGGAGCTGCCAGGTGCAAGCTGTGCTGGGTGAAGCACCCCTCCCCCGGGAATCTCGTTCTCAGGACTCCTCCTGTGGCCGCCCTGCCTTGAAGTGTCCCCCCCACCCCCAGTCTCCTGCACACAGATGTAAGGAGCCAGGGGTCACATGCAGCTGCCCTCAGAGGCCCTGGGACATGCTTGCCTCCTGGGGTCCTTGAAGGCTGCACTTGGTGTGCATTTTGCCTGTTGTTTCCAAGCAGTGAGGATTCCCTGTTGTCAGCAGCTGCACTGCAGGGGACAGCTGTGCTGGAGAGGACCTGCAGGACATTTGTGGCCTGTCCTGATGCAGGGGCCCCTTGGGCTTCAGGCAGACAGCCAGCTGCGAGTGTAGAAATCTGTGCATGGCCCAGCGACCCAAAACCAGGGTGGCTAGAGCTGGGGCCCAGGCAAGGTGCTAAGGATAGGCCGGAGGCCTGAGGCCTGGGTTGGCCGTGGAGGAGCCAATGCAGAGAGCAAGCCGGGACTGTGCCAGGGAGCAGGGGCCTGCATCCCAACGCCCTTGTGCAGCATGCTGGGAGCAGCACCACAGCCAGCATGGAGGAAGGTTGAAAGTCCAGGCCTCTCAACAGCCCAGGGAAGCCCCGGATGCTCCTCCCCATAACAGGGCTTCCTGGGAAGCACCTGGCTGCAGGCCCTGGCCACCATCCTCAGCTGAGGACCTGCCTGAAGAGGCGCTCCCAAGTCAGGGAACACCCTGGAAGAGGTGTACAGTAAATAGCAGAAGAGACCAGATGGCGTGAGAAAAGAACAGTTGGGTTAGAAAACACAAGCCTTAAAAAGGAAGGTAGCATGAGACAGTTTGTGATCTGCTCGAGAGACAAACGCCCCCTCAGAGCAGCTCAAGGGCCTGCGTGGGGTGTGGGTCCCCGGTGAACATCTCCATGATGGGACCCAGGGACCTGAGGCTGGTAGAGGAGCCCTGTCTTAGGGCACCCCTGCCCAGACCCCTCTCCCTGGGTGCTTTTTTCTGTTTCCTGTCCCTCCCTCAGAATCCCTTTCCTAGGCTCTCTCGCAAGGTTCCTATCTCTCTTGGGGTCCCCTCTCCCTGCTCCCTCTTCCAGGATCCCTTTGTGCCCAAGTGTCTGTCTGTCTTCTGGGGTCTCTCTCCTGGGGCCCCTGTCCCCAGGCCCCTCCTCCCTCTGCTGGCCTCACTCCCCTCAGAGGTGGTGCTGTAGGGGCAGCCCCTGGCCTGGCCTCTCCAGTCTTCCCTGCCAGCCCCAGCATCCTGTGTGGCTCCAGTGCAGCAGCCCTTAGTGGGAGTGCATGTCTGTCTCTGGCCAGCTGTAACCCAAGCTTACTGCTCATGTGGTCACCGTGGAGTGTGGGGTCATATGGCATAGGAGATGTTCCTAACCAGACTTCTGGACCTTGCATGTAGTGGACCCTGGGGAGGTGTTCTCCGAGCTTATGGGGCTCTGCCTTTGGGCCCAGCCCGACTGTCCCCTCAGCAGCGTGCTTGTACTCCAAAGATGGCTTATGACAGATACACCGGGATCCTCCCCATGCAGCCAGGGCCGGCCTATGTATGCAGGAAACATGGGGCTCTGCCTGGTATACCTCCTGGATCTCCGTGACCGCCTATGGAAAGGCGCAGTGTGTTTTTCCAAGCCTGATTTAGAGTGAATGAGATGGTAGCGGAAGGACCAGTGTGACGTGGGACCCTGAGCAGACTGGCCTGGTGCTGTCCAGAGCCCCCTTCTGTACACTTAGTGACCACTTCTTGTGATGTGCAGGGTGCTTGGGCTCTCATCAGCAGGGCCTCTGCACCCGCGTCCAGGGCACCTTGGCCAGAGCTGGCCTTCCCGTCCTCGGCTATGCTGCGTGTGCTCCCGCCTGGCCTTCTGGTAGCGAAAAGTTAATGTGCGAGTGGGTGGCAGAAGCGTCTCAGGGTGTCTGTAATTTGTACAGCCAACCTTACAAGAAGCAGTGTCACTTCGTAGGGGCTCTGTGAGGCCGGCTGTGCTAGAAGCTGGTGTTAGGCAGCCTTGGCAGTCTGGTCTGTTTTGGGCAAAGTCTGGCTCCCTTGGGGTCTGGGGCTGGGGGCTCCACCTCCAAAGACTTGGCTTTCAAGGTGCAGGGCAGGGGTGTCGGCTGCTGGGCTGGGGCACCTCTGGGCATGGTGACCCTGGAGTTCTTTCTGACCTTGGTCACCAGGATCCCTTCCTGTCCTGGGTTGATGAGAATCTGGGAAGAAGGGACCCAGAGCCACCATGCAGCTGCTGGCTATCCTTTGATGCAAGCACTGTGTCACCTCCTAGTGGCCATTGCCTGTGGCCGTGGCCAGGGAAGGTGCTGCAGTGTGGCACGGTGGTGAGCTGCTCCTGGAGTGTAGGCTGTTGGGCCGTCCAGAGTCCTGGGGATGGTGACAAAGGAGGAAGCGTCTGGGACGGGGGAGACAGCTGCTGGCCGTGGGATGGAAACCTTTCCCTGTCCCTCCATACCGCAGCCGCTGCAGTGGAACTAAGAAAGAGGCCAGCTTGGGTGGGTGCTGTGTCCAGCTCACGCTTCAGCTCCTGAAAGTGTTTTTCTCTTACAGTTCCTCTTTTGGAAAAAGCTGTGAAATTAATTACAGACACTGTGCGTCCCCACGCCGTCAGGGCTCCTTGGAAGATGGAGCCGCCGTGTGTCACCTCCTATTCTCACCCTCCGAGGGCTGTCAGCCTGTGAGCTGCTGGCTCTGCCAGCTGCTGTCCAGCCCCAGCCGCCTGTCACTGTCCTATTTTTAGCCTGGGTTTGGTGCAGGACTTGACAAGACTTTCAAACTAATAACTGGAATGTCAAAGAAATCAGCTGTCGGAGCTGCACTGTGGGCCCACGGTGGACCGGGAAAGAGAGGACGGGTGGTGGGAGTGGCTGCAGGGCGCTGGTCCATGGACAGCAGCCTGGCTGGGTAAGTGGCTGGAGGCTGGCCTAGCCAAGACACATGACACCTGAGGGGCCTCACGTGCAGGAGGTCTCTGCCTAGACCCCAGGCCACCCCACCCAGTGGCTGGCAGTCTCGAGCTGGGTGGATTCAGGCTCTTCTGGCAGTGTCTGTCCCCAACACGCTGCACTGGGCAGTTGTGCGTGGCTCCCTGGGGGCTGGTCCTGTGCTGGGGGGCTGTGCGTGACTCCCTGGGGGCCGGGCCCTGCGCTGGGCGGCTGGGCATTGGCTTTGCTTTACCCACTCAGCTCTTTGTGCCGCTGCCCATTTTTAAGGAATACTTTAAATTCAGTTCATTTTGCAGCCCAGGCTGGAATTCCAGCTCCCATCCAAGAAGGCCAAAGCTGTCCTGCAGGTCTCTGGTCACCTCTGGGGTGGGGGCAGGCATGGTGTAGTGGCGTCCTTTCCCTTGGACATTTGCCTGTCCCTGCTAGGTCCAGCTGTCATACAGGTAGGATGTTGTCCTCTCCTGCTTTGAGGGATGAGCTCAGCGAGAGTCTGATTTCTTATTAAACCTGCTTGGTAAATGGCTTGACATTTTCCATGGATGAAAATGCATTCGGTAACAAACTGGATCAGCAACAAATGCTGTGTGGTGGCCATTGCCACTGTGAGGTTTAGTGCTGCCACGTGTGGTAGGTAGGTGAGCACCAGTGACAGCAGGAGCACGCACAAGGTGCCTGTGATGTTCTGAGCATGCCCAGAGAGGGGCTGGGGGGTGGCCTGGTGCTTAGCCCGTCTTGTGGCGGTGAGACTTGCCCCAGGACCGCAGCTGACCTCTCTCAGCACCTGTGGAGCTCCCTGCTGTTCCCCACTTGTCTGCTTTGTGCCCTGGCCTCCGTCGAGAGTCATATGCCAACTTGGGGGGCACAGGGATATGGGTCTCTGCCAGTGCAACAGAGGAAGCAGGTGTCCTGCTAGCCAGGTGAGGCCACAGAGGACAAGTCCAGGTGCTGTGGGCCTGGGTTGTGGCATGGGCTTCCCCTGCCTCACATTGTCTGTGCTCAGAGCTGCATGATGTCCAGACAGGCAGATTCTGGCCCCGAGGGGACCCAGGACCCCCGTGACTGCTTTTCCAGGGCCCAAGGGAAAAGGACATGGCGGGGAGCACTTCATCCTTTGTGGGAAGGCACTGGGAGGTCACCGCACTGTGCAGGTGGCTCTGTGACTCCTGTAGCTGGAAGTGTAGAACCTTCTGGCAGGATGTGGCCAGAGCAGTGACGTCATTTGCTCTTTAGCACTCCAGGCTCATGCCTGGGAGCCTTTCTAGGACAGACGGAGTGGCGGCACGAGGTCTGTTACAACGCCCCGTGGTATGCTGCCCAGAAGAGACTGTGGGGACAGTCATGCTCCTGGGGGCTCTAAGCCCCTGATGCCCCCGGGAGGTGAGTGGGCCTGGGCTCCACTAGGCTGGACAGCCACCCTGTCCTCACACTGCCCTGCATCAGAGGCCACTGGAGTAAGGCAGAGCGCCTTGGAGCACTGTCCAGCATGCCAGGACCGGGGCTCCCTGGTGGGGACAAATGTCCCGCCGCACTCATGCCGGGCTTTGTGGAGCTGTTGATGCCCCCAAATGGGAGGAAGGCTCCAGAGACACGTTGTGCGACTCAGAGCGGTGAGCAGAACTCCCCAGCTGTCGGGCACCCCGCCTCCAAGGGGACAGAAGCTGGCTGTGGAGAAGTTGTGACAGGAGCGCCGAGGACACCCGTTTCCTGGGCAGGGTCCTTGGGCTCCATCTTGGGCCTATGTGCCATCATGGAGGGCACAGTCACCCCTGGCCAGCCACAGCCCCAGGACGGCAGCACGTGGCGGCCTGGTGAGTTTTGACTGCTTCCTGAGTGAGGTGGACAACGCAGAGCACTCAGGGCTAATGAATGCACTGTTTCCCACAGAGAAGACGCCGTGCCTCGCGCATAAAGAAGACAAGGCTTTTTAAAAAAGAAGTCCGTATTTAAGGGCATGTTTGTCTGTGTTCTTTGCCTGCTGTAAAGGTCACCAGATAGATTTTTCCGTCTTTAGCATTGCAGGTTGCGAAGAGCTGGGCATTTCTATTCTCTCTCCATCCCGTGAACCTGGGGGACTAAATTAGATTCTGAAATTGAGTGTGCAGCAGAGTCGCTGAGTTACCATAATGGGAGGGTATTGCTTCTCACCTTGCGAGGAGCTAGGTCATGATAATATGAAGCGAAGTGGATTAAAAATAAAACCAAAGGTATTTATTTATGACCCGCTCGGAATTGGATTGGCACCCGTGTAAGTTGCATCTAATGGTGAAAGACAGCAGATTGATGTTGATGTGTCCCCGAGGACATATTGCCAGCTGAATGTGCTCCGTGAATTCAATTTAAAGGCCCACAGAAAGTGTCCAAAATGCAGAGGAAATGGAGTTGTGGAAGGGGTGGGTGCCCATGGTTATGGAGTCCTAGCGATCAGACCTGTGCTTGGAGGCCGCAGCTGTGAGACAGCCCGAGTTCTCTTTGGTCGGGGTGTGTGAGTGTGTGTGTGTGCATGGCAGTGAGAGGGAAACCGTGTAGCCAGGGTCTGAGCTCCCGTCTCAGTGGCCTCTCCACATGACCCATGATGAGGAAGTATGTCCCCTGTGCACAAGGACAAGGGACAGAGCTCCAAAGCCCCGGTCCCAGCTGAGCAGGGCCCCAGCGAGATGTGCCCTGCACAGTAAGCAGCCCAATGCACAGGCTGCTCTGTGCCCACCTATGCCAGAGCAGGTTACAGGAAGCCAGGGGCTACATGGGCTGGGAGTGGAGTCTTTCGAGGCAACACTGGTCCAAGGCAGCTAGAGCCATCGGCCCCTTTGTCACTTCTCACCTGCTGGGAGCCAAAGAGGGGCCGCACCAGCACTAGCTAGGGGAATAGGCATGGGCAGCTCACGGATGGCTCAGGGCAGGCTCTGCGGCGTCAGCATCCAGCAGGGCCAACCGGGCAGTGCAGGATCCTCACCTGGGCCCAAGAAGGGCACAGCCTTGGGCCAGCCCTGACCAGAGCTGGTGCCTATTCTTCTGAGACCCCATCCAGGAAGCTGCCCTGGTGAGACAGCCACCTGCCACAGCCAGGGACAGTCCTGCCATCTCCTCTGGCGGTCATGAGCCCCTGAAATCCACCGGTACTGAGGGAGGTTCTGGCTTCCCACCTTCCCACGGAGGGTCCCCCCGGCACTGCCACATCACATTAGCAAGTCCCCTCCTACCAGTGTCAGCTCCTGGCATCTAAGTGCTGCAGACACTCCTTGTTTGCCCAGCAGGGTGTATCCTAGAGCCTCCAGCTGAGATGGCTCTGCTGCAAGTCTGGGGTGCTGAGAGGGGCAGGGCAGGGGGCTCTGGTATAAGAGCCCCAAGGTAGGACTCTTCCCCAGAAGCCAGAGGACCCGAGTGAGCGGTAGTTGTGGTCATGTGCAGAGCCCGCTGGGAGTCCAGGGTGCATCGTGTGTTCCCAGTGAGCACCCGCTGGTTCACTGCTCTGGGCTGCATGAGCTATGTGGCCTGGTGTGTATGACCCCATGCTGAGCTTCTGTGACACAGTGCTCATGCTGTCCCATTTACAAAGAGGGGGCTGGTCTTGGAGGTGACATTGTCACCAGGTACTTGGCTATACTTAGATATGAACCTGGGTGTGTCAGTGCCCAGCATGTGGGGCAGCTGTGGCTACAGCCCGCTGAGCTCCTGGTATCCCAGGGGACTCCACCTGGCTCAGTCCTGAGGTCCCTGTCACCTGCTCCTTAGCTACTGGCTATGCTAGGCTGGAGGGTGTTGCCTCATGCAGGGAATTTTGCCCTGGGATGCTTCTGCGGTTGTGGGGGTCATCCCCTGTCTCCTGTGAGGCTAGGGCAGGAAGGTCCACTCCCAAAGGCTCCCCCACATTGGGCCTGGGGGGCCCACCTGCCCGCAGAGTATGTGGCGACTGCTTCCCTGCCAGTGGCTCAGCTTCTGGGGAGCAGATTGCAACTGTAAGCCTGGTCCCATGGTGTCTTGTGGCCTGCACAGGTCCCACACTGCTTGCCACCCCATTGGCCCTGCTGACTGCTGTCTCTTCCCCCAGGAGCTGCTCCTCTTCCTCCAGAACCTGCCCACCGCCTGTTGGGGTGATGAGGACATCAGTCTGCTGCTGGCGGAGGCCTACCGCCTCAAGTTTGCCTTCGCCGATGCCCCCAATCACTACAAGAAGTGAGCCAGGGCCTCACTGGTGCCCTCCCTGCCTGGCCAGCTGCAGGCCTCTCTGAGCTGGCCCCAGCCACACACCGCCTTGTGACTGTCCAGCCAGGGTGGGCCCAGTGTGTCCTCCTGCTGGTGGGAATGTATGGTCCCAGTTTTATGAGTTACCAAAGAGAGCCAGGGATAGATCCCAGCTTTGGGGGCCACATGTAGGTCAGGAGCCCCCCTGCTCTGTCCGTAGAGTGTCCTTGCCAAAAGCCCTCTCTGGACCCCTGACCTGGAGCAGCCAGGAGGCAGCCCCAAACACTGGCCTGCCGTTAGGTGCCAGGCAGAGTGGCGGTGGCCAGCTCAGAACCTGCTCTGCAGAGACTCCTCTGCTTGGCGGGAGAAGCAAGTGCAGGCTAAGTGCTGGGTGCGGAGGGTGAGCTGAGCTCTACGCCCAGGGCTAGGAGACCCCCCAATCCCAGAGGCCGGGGCCCCAGGCGTGAGCAGTGTGTGTGTCCTTGCTTCCGTGATAGTGGTCCCTGGTCATTGCGCATGGCAGGAGATTGGCACAGCTCTCTGTGCTGGTGTCCTATGCCCCAAGCTGTGGAGGGCTGTGTGCCTGCAGCCAGGTAGATCTCATGCCTGCCCCACGTTCCCCCAGTTCAGGGTTCCTTCCAGAGCGCCTCCCACTAGGGATAAGGAAGCTGCCCCATGGCTCTGGGTGTGCAGCCCCATCTCCTTCCCAGGACTGAACCTGGAAATGCTCTGCTGGGACGCATCCACGTCTTCACGGCAAGAGGCTGCAGGCACAGCAGGCCTGCCTCTGCTGGGAGTGTGTGTTTCAATGGCAAAGGACCCACGAGCTTAAATTAAGCCTATGTGTATTTCCTGTGCGCAAATGCCAGATCAGGTCTGAGGGACACTGGCAGCAGCCCAGGTCTGAGCAGGCGACTGGAGTGTGTCTGGAAGGAGATGTGTGGGGAGGTGAAATAAAGATGCGCTGATGCAGCCCATGCCTTGGCCTGTGACTTGTGGGTGTAGCCCCTCAGCCCCAGGCCAGCTGCTGATTGTGGTCGTGGTGACATCCTGGGACCCAGGTATGGTGTGCGGATGCATTTATGCCAGTGGTGTAGAAGGCCGTGAGACAGGACTCGCATCACCCAGAGCCCGGACTGCACCGCTGGAGTCAGGAGCTGGCTCAGCGAACATCAGGGTCCCCTTGCCCCCTGGTCTTCTCCTGCCGTGCTCTGAACAAGGGTCCTCACCTCACCACGTCTCTCAGCTCCATGAAAGGCCTGTGCTGGAGAGCCCCCAGAGCTCTGGTTCAGGACACACCCACCTGTATGCCTGGGTGCCCCCAGCAATGCCCTGCCAGGCCTCAGCTCTCAGGGAGCTTCGGCAGCATGCCTCACCGGTGCCCCATGTCTGTCCCCCACTTGGGACCCTCCGTTGGCAGCCAGGGCTTTCACTTTCTGGTGTGCTCCTGTTGCACGGGTGGTTTACAGTCCCACAGGTAAAACCTGCTCGTGCCTCCTGCCCCCGCGCCCAAGTGTGGTACTGAGCTGGGGAAAGCGGCATGAGCTGACCTCACCGATGGACACTGGGGCCTGGAGGTGGGGATTGGCAGCCCTGCCCTGCAGCAGCCACCAGGGGTGAGACTCTAGGCCATCGCTTGTCGATGTGGTTTGCAGCTTGAAGTCTGCTGTCGCTGCAGAGGCCCTGAGTAGGATATCAGTCCTAACTATAGGAACAGATTTAACACAAAATAAGTAAATATATAAGGAGTTGCAAGACAGGCTTCCAGTGGCCGCCCACAAAATCAGGTGTGGAAGGGTGCAAAAGGGCTGCCTTGAGATCAGAAGGGCCCAGTCAGAGGCTGAAGGCCTGGAGCTCACCATGGTGTCCTGTGCAGGTTTATATCTGGAGGCTGGAGGGCCTGCAGTGGCAGGGAGGAGATGGCGTCCAAGGTGAAGGGGACTCAGGAGATGGTGTCCAAGGTGAAGGGGACTGGAGCACTTCCAGAGAGACCTGAGTGAGCCGTCCTTGTCCCCCTCTTGCTCGCCTCAGGCCACAAGCCTGTTGTGCCCTGACCTCCAGATCTGTGCTGCAGTCACTGGTTACTCAGGTTGGCATAGTCAGTTACCTGTCATGCCACCAGAGTGAGAGAAGGAACCCAGCTTGTTGGGGCTGCTGCATGTGAAAGGTCAGAGGTGGCATGGGCTGGAGGTTCTGGGGTGGGGTTCTGGGGACAGCTGAGCAGTTGAGTTGAGAAAGCCATCCCAGGTGGGTGGGCCATGTGAGGTAAACAGTGGGTCTGAGCAGACTGGGCACATTGCAGATACAGGGACAGGCCTGTCTCAAGCCACACCCAGCCTGGGCTTGCTGGTGCCACTCCCTGTGAGCTGGCAGCTATCTGCCAGGCCAGTGACCCCAGCAGAGCTGCTCTCAGGGCCTCTGTTCAAGGAATGTACTGAGACAGGCAGTGGGAGGCAGTATGGAGTTTCCCTGTAGCCTCTAGATCTTGCACACCCTCATTGCTGGGCTTCTTAGTCCCATGCTGCTCAGGTCGGCCCTGATCAGTTTTAGGGCCTTTTAAAGCTCACAGTGCTGCCCCGAAGTTCCTCAGCCAAGAAGAGCTGCCTAACAGCTACGTATTAGTTAACAGGAAAAGATAGCAATAATGAACATATGTGCACCAAGCAGCAGCATATCCAACTTCATGAAACACGTTCGTTTGGACATAAAAGCCGAGGTAAACATACTCAGTTATAGTGGGGGACCTCAATTCTTTACTACCACAAATGGATCAATCAGACAATGAACAACGAAATCGCAGAATTGAAGCAAGCCTTTAAACATATCAATGTGACAGATATGTATAGAGTGCTCTGCCTAGCAGCAGAGTGCATTCTTCTGAGCTGCACGTGAAGCAGACCACATACACGCCAACAAGCCAGACTTAAGTAAACGTTACAGAATGGAAATTATGCCCTGTATGTTATCAGATCCCAGTGCCATGGCGCTGGAGAACAGCAAAAGGAAGCAGAAATTATTCAAATGCACAGAACTAAACAATACACTGAACAGTGGGCTGCAGAAGAAAAAGCACAGTTTCTAGAACTAAATAAAAGTGCTAGTGCACCAGAACTTCTGGAACACAAAGCCCTAAGAGGGAGGCTCATAGTGCAAATACCCATGACACAAAAAAGGGAACAAGGCCAAATAAATAGCCTAACAGTGCAATCCCAGGTCCTATACGAACAAGAAATATCCAAAACTAGTGGGAGGACAGAAGTGACAAAGATCAGAGCAGAGATCAGTGAACTTGAGACAAAACAAAACAAAAGAATCAATAAATAAGATGTGGTTCTTCAAAAGAATAAACAAAATAGGCAAACCCTTAGGTAACCTGCTCCTGCAAAGGACAGAAAAGACCCAAACCAGCATGAGTAGAAGCGAAAAAGAAATCACAACAGAGACCAAAAAAAAAAAAAAAGATTATTGACAACAACTTTACAAATTTACATAGAAATAAATTGGAGCTATCAGAAGAAATAGGTTTATAGGTACATGATACGACCTTTTAAAAAATTTATTTGGTACAGGTTTCACTATGCAGCTTGGACTTTAAAGATCCTCACCGTTGGGGTTACAGGCATGTACCAGTATGCCCAGACTTGATCACCAGCTCAGTGTGCCTGGGGACAGGGCCAGCATGGCATGTAGTACTGATGATTGAACCTTGGTCCCTGTGCTTGTCTAGGCAGGCACTTAGTCTGCTCAGCTATCTTGTTGTTCCTTAATAATCTAATAGCGATAAATGAAACTGAAGCAGACTAGCAACTAAGAAAAGCCCAGGGTCGCATGTATTCACTATTCTATGAAAACTTCAGGAAATATCTGACACCAATATTCCTCAAGGTCTTTAATGAAATGGAAAGAAGAGGAGCCCAAAATCATTCCTGGAAGCTACCATTACCCTGGTTCCAAAACTAAACAGCCCAATTAAACAGAGAACTGTAGACCAATCTTTTTAATTAATATTGGTGCAAAGCTCCTCAATAAAATACTGGCAAATAGAATGCAGTGCATCATGAAAAAGATCATACATTATGACCGAGCAGGCCCCAGAGGAATCTACCCTCCTTTAAGCGGCCATGCAGGTGTCTGATCCCAGCCACGGGGAAGGGACTAAGATAGAAAATATGTGTCAATAAATAATACACCACTTTATCATAAAAGGAAAAAAGCACATGTGACCATCTCAGTTGGAGGAAAAGCATTTGACTAGTTTTGACATCCTCTCCTCCTTAAAAACAAATACTATTCAAGAGGGTTTGGAAGGAATATACAATGAGATATGTGGGAGGTCTCCAGCAAGCAGGATACTCAGTTCAGGCCTTGTCCTGTAAGGCTTGGAGCAAGACTGGTGCCTCCGCTTGCCATTTGCATACTCCTGAGCGCCCCCATCAGGCCAGTTGGCCAAGAAAAAAGGCATCCCCGTGCGTGGTTCCTATTTGTTGATGCAGCGACAGATTCTAGCAAAAAAGTAAAGTTGAATTAATCAATTAACTCAGTATAGGGGCCAAATACAAATTCAACACAAAAAGCAGCAGCATTTCCATACAGAAACAGTTGATTAAAAGGAAATCAAGAGGACAATTCCATTTCAAATAATGACAAAAAATAGTCAAAGTATTCTATACACCAACACTATAAACATTAGTGAAAGAAATTGAAAATAATCCAGGTGTAGCGGCACACACCTATAATCCCAGATTTATATAGAATGAGGGGGGAGGCTTGCAAATTTGAGCCAGCCTGGGGAATGCAGGGGTGTAGCAAGACCCTGTCTCAAACAAAAAAGGGGAGGAGGGTGTGGATTGGAATACAGCTCAATGCCAATCCCCTGTAAAAAAAAAAAAAAAAAAAAAATTGAAGAAGAGGAAAGTAAATGGAAAGATCCTCTGTACATGGGCTGGAATAACTAACATTTAAATATCCATACTCCATATGCTGTACAGATTCATTGAAATCCCTATCAAAATCCCAATATACATTTGCCTTTTTAAAAGAAACACGTGTTGTACAGGTCTCACTGTAGAGTGCGGACTCATAGTGACCCTCCTGTTATCAAGCTCCCCAGTGCTGAGATTACAGGCCAGATCAGCGTACCCAGCGGCAGGGCCAGCACAGCATGTAGTGCCCAGGATTGAACTGTGATCCCTGCATTTGCCTAAGCAGGCACTCTGTCCACTGAGCTCTCTCACCAGCCCTCCCTATGTCACTTTTTATAGCAATATTCTAAAATTCATGTAGAACACACATGAGGTATGACTAAAAATACAGTGAGTATGAAAACTTTTTACACTAAAAGACACATTGCCGTGCATCCCCCTCACAGTCGTCTCCTTCGCTTCAGCTGCACTCCTCCTGTTGTTCTTGTGGCTTTCTGCAGCAGCTCTGGAGTCCTCCTTCCGGCGTGTCTCTATCTGCACTGCCTTCACATCCTGAGTCAGTTCAAACCGTTCACCTCCCATGGTCGTTTTGACTTCGAGGCAGGGGCAGAAGCCGTATGGTGCGCGGCTAGGGTAGATGAGGGCACTGCCACATTTTTTTTACCAGCGCGCCTTTTGGTTGGGTGCCACCAGGCAGCAGCACCCACTGTATTTTTATCACATGTGGTAAAAACTCTCAGGAAAGAGGCCCCTGGGGCTGCTGCAGAAAAAGGCAAACAGACAAACAAACAAACAAACAAAGGGGACGAGTGTGTGAGAAGCACAGGGCTGCTGTTGAGGGGATTCGTGGCAGTGTGTCTTCTACCGCAATAAATTTTTAAAAGTTGAAGTCACTGTATTCTAGATGGCTCAGCGGTCTAAAGCACCTGCTTAGGCAAGCTTAGGCAACCGCAGGGACTGTGGTTCTATCCCCGGCACCACATGCTGCGCTAGCCACACCCCCAGGGCAGGCTGAGCCGGCCATTAAAAAAAAAAAAATTAAAAATAAATAAATAAATAAATAAATAAATAAATAAATAAAGTCAGTATAAGTTTTGATCACACTTTAGTACAAAAACCTGGCTAGACAAGGTAGTACTGGGGAAAAGGACTATGCCTGCATGCATCGCACTGACTTTATACCCTGAAGTTATAGGAGTTCAGTAGGAGTGTGCTGCTACACGTGTGTGCATGCACATCGACACACATACGTGTGCACACGTGCGCATGCACACACACACATCACTGAATGGAATAGAATAGTGACCCCAGAAATAAATTCATGAGTTTAAGGCTCGCTGTTCCATTAGGGTAAAATTACTATCTCAGTAAATTCCAGATGGGTAGATTTAAAGATAGAAAATTGAAAGCCGTTCAAACATTCAAAATAAACACAGGTGTGTATTTTTTTTTGCAACTGGGAGTGGGGAAAGCCTTCCTGAACATGACACAGAATGTCGGAAAAGGCTAGTGGCTGTCTCAAGGGTGTGCTGCCCAAACAAACCTCTAATGACATCAGGACTAAAAAGACTTTAAAAAATAGGTTGGATGGCTAGGTTTAGGGCATACATAGTGGTCGCATTCATTCTAGAGCACCTGCACCTGTGCATGATTCGGCTTGCATTCTCTCCACCCCCTCCCTTTCCCTCCTCCCTCCTCCATTTACAATGCTTTGTTTCCTGTTTTCCTTCCAAAAACAAAACTTGAAAATAATAATCAAGCTGGACATGCTGATTTGCACATGAGACAAAGGTGAATTCCCTAGCACACACGGATTTTGGAGAGCATTAAAAATAGCCCTCGGAGAAGCGGCATTTCTAAGGAGGACAGTGTTCCCACCACAAGGAGCGAGGATGTGGAAGTCTCGTATGGATGGTCCATCAGTCTGAGCCTCAGACCTGGGTGCCGGTGAACACACCGCACAGCAGTGGGCCGCCAGCGCACTCATTCAGTCTGCATTTGTTTCCTGACAATTCTGTGATGGTTTTTGCTCGTGTTTCTACGTGGCCCAGAAGCCGAGTTTCTGGAGCATCTTGAGGGACGCAGCCACCCAAGCACAGCGAGGTGGAGGCGCCGAGCACACCTGCCCACTCCAGGCAGCCCTGCCCTGCCTTCCAGCCATGCACCCACCAGGCCTGCAAGCCATTGCTCATCTTGGCGCATTTTTACACTTTTTATGCATAATGGAATGACGGCATGCACTGTCCTGTGAGCAACTTCCTTTGCTTGGCCTTCTGCTCGTGGGACTGTCGTCAGGTCCCCGCAGGTTGGTGGCCTAGGAACGGGCTGCCATTTCTGCCTTTCCAGGGACTCGCAGGTTTTCGCTGCTTCTAAACATGATTCTAAACATGCTGCTTGGAACATCTGCAAGCCTGAGTGCAGGGTGCAGTTGCATACCCAGGAAGGGGCCCCAAACTGTGTCTTCTGCCACACTAAGTGGCTCTGAGTGCTTTTCCAAAGCACCGTCTCCTGCCCGTGCTCCCAGTAGCAAGGCCACGGTCCATTTTCCACACTTGCTCCTGCAAGAGTCAGGCTCAGCCACACCAGCAGATGGCCACCCTCCCTCATGGCACCCCCTGCTGCTCCGAATGCGAGCTTGTCTTGCAGCCCCTGTGGCTGCCAGAGTCAGCTTCTGTTTGCTGCCTCTTAGGACAGACGTCATGTTAAGCTAGCTGCAGAAGCAATTCCTGGTGTCTCTAAACTCTCCAGACACAGGACTTTGATGACTGTATGTGACAAGCGACTTCTAGCTTTTTACTGTTGCACATGTGGCCAGGATAAACACCAGTATTTCTGAAAACGTCTCCACGTGGGGGTGGGACAGCATGGGGGCCCTTGCTGGGAACACGAGCTGGCAAAGCCATTTCCAGCCCCAGCTCGACGTGGCTTGCCACAGAGGACAGGTTTAAGAATTATTCACAAATTTAAGGGTAACTTTGTAAAGAACAGAAGTTGTGTATCACTTCTTCCAGGAGGAAAAGAGGGAGGGAAGAAGGGAGGGAAAGAGGAGGGAGGAAGGCCGAGACAGAGACAGAGAGAATGAATGAAAGTATTCAAAAGACACACATCATGCTTTTTGAAAATTCCACAAATTACAGCATATTATTGAGGAGAAAAACAACTGAAGTGATTTAAAAAAAATAAATATGAGGGAGGGGTTGGGGAGATAGCTTGGTGGTCTAAGCACTTGTCTGACAAGCACAAGGACCTGAGTTCAATCCCCAGTACTGCATGCTGTGCTGGCCTGGGATCCCAGATGTGCTGTGCCTGCCACCAAAGCCAAGTGTGGTGGCACACATCTGTAATCCCAGTGCTGGGGAGGCTGAAACAGGAGGAGCACTCCAAGTCTGAGCTGTATAGCGAGACCCTGTACCAAATACATAAATAAAGAGTAAATAAATAAATATGAGGACCAGAGTTCGATCCCCCACCTGCCATGCCAGCCCCACCCCTGAAACCACTGAGACATTGAGACTGGGTGTGGTGGCATGCACCTGTAATCCCAGCACTTGGGAGGCTGAAAATGAAAGGATCACTATGAGTCCGATCTGTGTAGTGAGACCCTGGAATCCCTGTACAAAATACACAAAAAATTAATCAATCAATCTGAGGGCAATGCTAGTCACTAGACAGCTTGGTGAGGACATCTGCATTCCCTGGGACGGAGGAGCACTCCTTATGCCTCCCCGAGTCACACACCTAATGGGGCAGAAAGCTGGGTGCTAACGAGGAGATGCAGGCTCAGCCCCGAGCAAGTGAAGGGCGGCCTCTTAACACAGCTTCTCAGAAAACAGTGGACCACAGGGGACAAGTTGTAGAAAACGACTTCTTCATGACAAGAACCATGGAAGCAGAAGTATCAAAGTAGAAAAGGAGCGCAAGTGCTGGCACCAGCTGCTAAGTCAGAAGTTAATGTAGGGCAGAGGCCCACCCGGTGGCCCTGAGGGCCAGGCGCGGGCTGTCTTCTAGTTGGTGTCGCTGCATGCAATAACAGCTCCTGTCTGCCACAGAAGTTGGGTAACTGCCGAATGCCACACGGACTCCTAAGGAAGCGGGTATGGGAAAGAAGGGAGGAGGTTCCACGGGGGCGGAGGGATTTCTGAAGTCATCTGCACCACGGCCATGGATGAGAACGAAAAAACCGCAGAAGATGCAGCTGGGTGCTGTGCTCCGACAGACACCAGGAGCTCCGCTCTGCAGTACTGAGGCTTGAGCCCGGGGCCCCTTGCTCAGCTGCATGCCCCACTCTTCCTTTTATTTATTTATTTATCTATTTATCTATTTATTTATTTATTTATTTTTATTTTGAGACAGGCCATCAGCTGCTTAATTACTCTGATGGGGTTCACGATCTTCCTGTTTCAGCCTCCCTGAGTGGTGAATTGCAGGTGTGTGCTGTCGCACCCAGTGACAAAGAGCTCTCAAAACCCAACCATGAAATAATGAGCAACCCCAAACTTTAAATGTGAATGAAAGATCTGAACAGGCATCATGGGAGAAGACATAGAGACAGTAAATAAGTATCAGGTGTCACTAGGGAACCGCAAATTTGAATAAGGAGACAGCAACCACTGCTATGCCCACAATGAGGTGGAGAGACCAGTGTCACTGCTTGGCGGTGCAGCATGGCCCGGCCACCTCAAGAGGCAGTTGTGACCAAAGTTTGCAAGGGGGCTGCTGGCCTCCTGTCTTAGTTACTTTTCACTCATTGCTGGGACAAATACCCAACACTCAAAATGAAGGAAGGAAAGGTCTATTTAGCTCATAGGTACTGGAGGTCTCAGTCCATATTCGGCTGGCCCAAGGCTGAGTGGAACAGGGCAGAGAGCATCATGGTGGTGGGACAGCAACAATAGTGACAGAGGCAAGAGAACAACCAGGGGAGCAGAGAGCAACAGCATGAGTCTGTCTCTGTCTCTCTGTATATTACATTCAGGCTCTCTGCCTCAGCCTATCTGCCTTAGGCCACAACCATAATCACAGCTGTACTCAGACCCATAATCCCATCAGTACTAAAGCACATAATCCCAGTGGATCATGAGTCAGATCTCAAACTCTAGAAGTCCCCGCCTCATGATTGCATGAGACTTTGGAGGGGAGGGACAACTAGATATAAACTGTAACACCTCCCCACACAGCTGCATGGTCGTGCTCCTAGCTGAGCACCCCGGCAAGTGGGGAACCGACCACTCGGCAGTCTGCAGGGGCAGCTTCTCTATCCTTAGCAGCAGCCAAGGTAGCTGTAGCAAGTGCCTGGTTAATAAGCAAATCGCAGCGCTGTCATGCAATTAGCATTTGTCAGGGATTCAAAAGAAACCAACTATACAGACACACGAAGACTGGCGGGCGTGGAAATGTGTGTCCCTCCAAATCAGAAGGCAATGCTGGAAGGGTCCCTGTTGTGTGATTCCAGCTCCACACCTCCAAAGGACAAAACTAGAGACAATGACAGGGTCACCAGGTGGAACGCAGGGGTGCTTTAGGACAGACAGCAAAGCCACCCAGTGACCAGTTCTGCTGGACACCTGTTGTGACACACCTGTCAGATTCACAGAATGCACAGCACCAAGGGTGACCCAGCTATGACCTGGTGGCACTGTGACCTGGTGACCTCATCAGGGTTGGCTCAGGCCATGTGTCACATGTCCCTCTGAGAAGAATGTTGATGCTGGAGGAGGCAGCTGGTGGGCAGGGTTTTGTGGAAACTGTACTTTCTGTTTAATTTTGCTATGAACCTAAAACTACTCTAAAAATACAAATGGATCCTATGAGCAGCTTTATGCCTGTGCATTTGAAAACCTGCTGGAGTGAACAATTTTCTAGAAAAACAACAATTGCAAAAACCAATTCAACGATGGATTAAAAGCTCTGACTACGGCGATCATCGCTAGCAAGTGTGCACGGGTGGTGGCCAAGGCACCCGGCCCAGATGGCCTTACAGCATTTTCTAAAATGAACCCCAGGGACTAGGACTTAGAGAGCAACATGGTGCATGTGGCTGGGGCTCCTGACCCGGCCCACCTGCCCCAGGCCACCTCGGGCCGCCCCAGTCTGCTGCGTGGTGTTGGACGTGAACCTGGGCTTTGCAGCCCCGTGCTTGCTTCTGCACCGGGGCTGGGATCTGGGTCCTCAGGAAGCACACAGAGCTGGTGTGGGTGGAGGAACCGTCCTGGCTGGGCTGACACTGGGGGCGTTCCGGGGTGCACACGTGTTGCCAGAGAGAACCAAGGAGGTTCCCCAGGTACAGATGGGAGGCCACCCCAGGTGACAGAGCTCCGGCCAGCCCCAGCCGCACTGCATCTGTGAGGACCCCAAGAACAACGTCTGGCTGGGCTCAGGTCCTGCTCCTGCAGGTGCTGCTGCAAGGAGAATGCTAAGAATGGGATGGCCCTTGTCCCCGCCCACATCTCCTCCCTGCCTGGCTCAGTGCCCTGGGCGCTGCTTTGAGTCTGTCACTGCTCCTGTCTGTCTTCCATGTGGCCTTAGGCGGAGGCTGGCTGCACAGAAGAAAACCTGCCCCGGTGCTGCAGCCTGGGCCTTTGCTATCCGAATCCGGGCTAGACTCACACAGAAGACGGACAGGGAGGGGCTTTGCCTCTTCTCAGAAGTAAGAGAGCAAGAATGAGCAGCGGTGTCACTGAGCACACGCTGGGAGGCCACCGAGGGGGAGGGGAGAGTCTGACTGCAACCGTGGACACGGGAGGACCAAGGGCCCGACACAGCTGCCTGGGCAGGCCAACCCAGCATAGGCCCCAGGAGGAAGGATGACCTTTTGCAAGGGGTGCCGGGAAGAGTGGGTGGTCCCTGGTGGAAAAAACCCATGACCCATCTCTCACCGAAACTACCAGAAAATGAGGAACCACGACGTTCCCATCTGTGCGCGTGCATGATGTGGAACAGCAGGAAGTGGTGCGGGGGGCCTCCTCCTCCGGTCGACCCTGCGTCACATGGTGCTGTAGCGTGACGTGCAGGGGTCAGCATCTGTATGGCCGCTTACGTAGGCACGTATCTTTCATGATGATTCGGGATACCCGGATGTAAAAGGGGTTCTCCCTAGGCTGTGGGTAACAGCATGTGTGTTCATCCTCTTTTCGGTGGATTTTAAGTTTACTAAAAGATAATAAAAAGCACTGGTCTCACACCGGCAGCTCCCAGGTGGTGGCGGCTGGGAGGGAGGGCAGGTGGCCCAGTGTCACCCTCTCTACAATGTAGATGTGGGTGACAGTGGCCGTGCTGGCTGTGTCCCTGGCCTGGCACCGTGTTTCTGGAGCAGTGTGTCCTGCCCTCTCTGATGAGGGGTGCAGGTCAGGCAGGGCAAGGGGCAGTGGCCCAGCCTGCAGAGGCTCTAGGCCACATGGGAGGAGGAGCCAGTCCCCAGGGCCCAGCTCTTACCTTGCTGCCAGCGGCTGTGGTTGTGGACATGCGTGATCTGGCAGTGGCCAGTGTCTCCCCACTTAGTCTTGTGTGCGTCTGTCCCCAGGACCTAGCAGAGGACCCGTGTGTGGCCTGTCCTCTCTGGTGTCTGAGAGACCAGGAAATCCAGACACAGCCGCATGGGGAGATGCAGGGTTCATCCGGCCGAGCTGCTGTCTGTAGCCTGGCTCTGTACCTCCCACCCCCATGGTCCCTGTCCCCGCCATAGCTCCCTAGGGCTAAGTCTAGTGACGTGACCAGCTTTAGTCAGCTAAGTGACTGGGAGCAGCTCTTTGCCCAGCGAGTCTGGGGGCTGGGGTCTGCGTAGCTTCTGCACGGAGGGGGCCGTGCCAGGACCCTTGCCCGCGTGCATGCTGCTCCTGTCTGAGCCTGCTCCCCACCGACCCTCGGCTGTCCCGCCAGAGCTGAGCCTGCAGGTGGACCCAGGCAGCCTGTGATAGAGTAAAGATTCTTGAAGACCCCTTGGTGACCCTGTCCTTATCACGTGGCCACTGCCTGGGAATGCTAATGAGCATAGGGCACCCAGGGACAGCCACTGCTGACCTGGCTATTAAAAATAATTGGGCGCCCATAATGCGGAGGAGAAATGTGTCCGCCTTCGGTGTGGCTGGGAAATGTGGATAATTCTCATGTTGCCATAGAAACCAAGATAAGTTCCTAGCATCTTTCAGATATTTGTGAGTCCAGGGATGTCTGTGTGATATCTGGGGGGGTGGGGTGGGCAGGGACAGAGTCAGGGAGGGGAGGCCCCAGGTGGCCAGCAGACATGGTCCTCCTCCCTGACAGCAGCCTGGGTGCCGCTCCTGGTCATTGGACCTGTTCCCATGCGTCCCTAAGGCTTTGCCTATTCTGTCCAGGGAGCCCTGTCCTTCTCCAGGGCCTGTGGCGTTCCTAGCCCTGCCAGCTCTGTGCACCTGTTCCTACCTCTCGCCCAGTGGCAAGGACACAGTGGTGAGCCTGGGGAGCAGGAGTGGGGAAGATAGGCAGAGCAAGGATGGCTGGAACGAAACCCGAGCAAATCCACACAGAGAGGCCACCTGCAAACCCACAGAACGGGTCCCCCAAGGCCCAGCCTCCACTGAGTGGCATCCTGTGGGCTTTGGGCACCGGGCACTTCCTCCACAGGCCTCCGGAGCCCAGAGCTCGCTCCTGATGGGCGGACTGAGGCAGGGCCCTGCTGGGCCACAGCTCCTGTCTGTCCCTGACCCAGGGCCTGAGTCCTGCCCGGCCTTGGGAGCTCCACCCAGTGTGAGCAGTGCTCCTTCCACCCCGTGCCTCTTCCATGTCACTCACGTCCTGCCTCAGGAGACCCAGAGTCTGGGAGCCTCTGCCCTGCGGGTCCCTGGCATGCGCCTCCTCACCACTGCCCCTGCCCGAGGGCACCCGGGGCTTCCTGCCCGTGGCCTGAGGCCCAGGCAGGCTGCACAGCTTCGCACCATCTCTGTCCTCAGCCCCGCACCAGGTAATCTGTTTTGGTGTCTCTGGTCTGTGCTCGGAGTGCAGGAGCGTGGTCAGTCTCAAGCTATTCCACTTCCTGGGGAGCAGCTTCCAAGAGCACGCTCTCCCTGTCAGCGGCCATTTACACCACCACAGACAGGAGCACGGTGGACCTCAGCCCGTTGGGGAGGCCAGGATGCGAAGCCTCTAGCCCCGGGGTGCCCTGCACCCCAGGTCTCCATTGCTGTCCGCAGAGCAGGTGACTGAAGCCATTTCAGGGCCGGAACATACAGAGAACTGTGGCTGGTCCCAGCAGTCACCCAGCTTCCCCTGGTGTGGGCAGGGTGCCTGCACCGGCATAGCAGAGCCTGGACCCGGAGGGTCCTCTGGTCCCCAACTGTGATCCTGGGCTGTGGCCCTCAGGATGGGGTTCCTGTGTTGGGGCTGGGCAGTGCCCTCCGTCCCATGTCCCTGCCTTGGCCTGGCCCATCTGTGCTTTCTTCTCTGTGGTCACAATACCCATTGTACAGATGGGGAAATTGATGCAGGTGCTCCAAGTTGAGGGAGCCAACGGAGGTGGAGCAGGATTTGAACTCACCATGCTGCCTGTCACCTCCACCCCACGGTAGCCCCATTACTGCAAGGGACCACCCTTGGCAAACATCATGCACTGGGCCTGAGGGACCCCGTATGTGTGCGTGCGTGTGTGTGCGTGTGTGTGTGACTGGCCTGGGGCACTGCAGGGAGCCAGTGTGCTTGAGCCCCATGGGAAGTCTGTGGCTATCCTGTTCCTGAGTGTCACCAGCGCCCAGGGCAGAGCTGGGCACGGCCCCTGAGAGATCCGCATCAATTGCCCAACTACTGATTCTGCTCCCCACATCTCAGGGCTGTAAGGAAGGATCAACGGGGCTGGGGGGGAATGGAGGAACAGGAGGCCGCGTGGACCCTGGCTGCGCTTCGGTCATACGATTTACTCCGCCGCTCGAAGGGTAACAATGCCGGCGCTTACCTGGTGATCTAATGAAGGTATGCAGCTCAAGGTCCGGGTGCAGCGGTCACCCCAGAGGCCAGGCACCCCCTCCTGCTCCACAATTTGGGGAGGGGGCTCTTAGTCTCTTGGATTTAAGACAATTTTGGCCGTGCCCTGCCGTGTGTTCCGTGCACTGAGGTGAGGCCCTTTCCGGGAGTCATGAGTCTTGTTGGAAAGGGGCACTGGGGTGACAAGGTGGCCTGGGCCGGGTACAGAGCTCTCCTGCTGGGAGCTGCATCCCACGGCATCCTGGGCCGCCCCCAGGCCCTCATTCCTGCACTGGGGGGGCCAGTGCAGCTATGGACAGACTTGGCCCTGTCCCTCCCATTCCATGGATGGCACACAAAAGTGAGGTCCCACGTGGCCCATGCTGGCCGAGGATGGGGACTGTGGTGTGGCTGTGCTCTGATCCCCACCTCAAAAGTCCCCCCAGAGGAGCTTGGACCAGCAAAGTGGCCGCTGTGGCCACCCTGTGTGGCTTAGCACCTGCTTCTACTATGAGAGGATGACTTTGCCATAGTATACTGCAGTTATAAAAGTTGGGGCATTCAAATGTGTCCACATCAACTTGGTGCCCAGCACCCAGGGCACCTTAAGCCCAGACATGCACCTAGGGTTAGGCCTGAGGCTGTACCTCCCGGGCCCTGGAGCACAGGGGCAGGCCAGTCTTCCCACTGGGGTGTCCCCGGTCTCCAGCAGCCCCAGTGGCTCTTCAGCAGGCTGTTCTTGGCTCCGGCTGCAGGAAACAGCCACACAGCAGTGCAGGCTTCTCTCTCGCCCATCTCTCTGGCCCCTGCCCAGGTATCCAGGCAGGCCACGTTAGGAACCTGGCATCGGGCCACCAGTGCTCACAGGGCTGTGTCCAGGCACGTGTGTGTGAGTGCATGTGTGCCCACCTGTGCCAGAAAGCCAAGGGGTGGAGTGTAGTGGTCGCTCTGGTGCTTGTGTTCCCCAGCACCAACTTTTCTCCTGCTCCATTTTCCTTCTATAAATCTCACTTTTTCTTTTTAATTGACACCTAGTTGTGTGTTTATTGGGCAAAGAGCATGCTAGGGCAGCACACGTGTACCTATGGGACGGTATCCTTAGCACACCTGGCTCTATTACTTCTTTGTCTGGAGCCTTCCCGCTCTTATAGTCCATCATGACACGTGCAGGTCATTGTGAGCTGCAGTCACCTGCTGTGGCCTGACCCCAGGATGGCTTCCTCCTGCCCAGCTGTTTAGGGTCCACCATCTCACCTGCTGTGTCTCCCGTGGCTTCCTCCTGCTCAGCTGTCCAGGGCCTGCCCTCTCACCTGCTATGTCTCCCGTGGCTTCCTCCTGTGGAGCCGTCCAGGGCCTGCCGTCTCACCTGCTGTGTCTCCTGTGGCTTCCTGCTGCCCAGCCATCCAGGGCCCGCCCTTTTACCTGCTGTGTTTCCTGTGGCTTCCTCCTGCAGAGCTGTCCAGGGCCCGCCCTCTCACCTGCTGTGTCTCCCGTGGCTTCCTCCTGTGGAACCATCCAGGGCCTGCTGTCTCACCTGCCGTACCTCCCTTTCCCCCTCTTCCTCAGTCTGCAGTAGCCACTGCTCTTCTCTCTTCTACTGGGAGAGCAATGCCTTAGCTTCCACACAGGTGTTGGTCTTCATGCTCCAGTCTGACTCACTCTTGTGAGGGCCGAGAGATGCCCTCTGGGCTCTCAGTTCCTGGGGTCCAGCCACAGTGCTCTTGGGTCTGTGGCCGCGGCGGCAGCAGCCTCTCGGTGTTGCCACCATGTTGTTCCTTCTGGGTTCTGTTCCATGCAATCAAAATCATGCTCACCAGGAAAACGCTACACACGCCTCCCCCTCACACAGGCTCCACAAATTACACTCGAATATGACGAGACACTTGGCACAAGTTTATTGCAATCATTTGGAATTTTAGCTCTGGAATATTACTAACTTTCTTTCACATTATGTCAATTACTTTAAGAACATTATGTCTTATCTATTTGGGGAATTATTTCCTAACAACGGCATTAAGCCTCATTTTCTCAGTAATTACTTGGACTAAACTGTAACTTTTAATGATCTATTTGCCCACCATTGTTCTGATGCCAACGCCATCTCGTCCTTGTTTTCCTTTCATTCCACTGAACTGCACCCCACGGTTATTTTCTTTTTCCTAAAGGAGCTGTGTACACTGTACTGTCTGCTCCGAGCCCACCCCAGCTTCCTGACAGCACCATCTTCCATCTGAGGCTGGGGTCCTGGTCCTGAGCGCTGCCTCTTCAGAGCTCCATAGCCAGCAGGGTGTGGCATCCCAGTATTTGGTATCGCTTGGGCAAGCACAGGGACCGGGGCTTGATCCCCGGCACCACACGCTACACCAGCCCACTCCCAGGGCAGGCTGAGCCGGCCACAAAAAAGGAAGGCCATCTGATTTTCTACTTAGGTGTCACTCCGAGAGTGTAAAGACTTTTTTAATCCGCAGGTCAAGTGTCCCAGCAGGGGTGAGAGGAGCAGGCCAGGCCTTCGGGTTTTTGTCAGGCCCCCAGAGTCTGGGGCTCAGGGCCGCCTGCACTCCCAAGGAGTTTTCTTCTCTTGCGTCTTTGCTTGCTTCTCCCTGCATCCTCATTCCATCCCCGTTGGGTCTGTCTGTAGGATGCTTAGTCTAAGGCTCGTGGTCCCCACCACCCTTCCCTCTGCTCCCCAAGCATCTTGAGGGCTTGCCTAACTCACCAGGGTGGGGTTTGGCCCGTTCTTCACAGCTCCGATCATAGCAGGAATCACGTTTGCAGTACCTAGGTCCCCTTCGTACTGTTGAACCCCAGGAGTACGAACTGTAGCGATTTGTGTCTTAGGGATGCAGCATGCTTTTACGTCCCCGTGCACCCTGGTTAGGAGTCAAAGGCTGTTCTGTTCCTGTCTTGGTCCTGCTCACCGTGGATTGGTGACTGCCACGTCCTCGTGTGGCAATGCCACTCAGGGGATGCCAAGCTGCAGAGCCTCAATCCTGGTCCTGGTCACCGAGGTGCTGCCCTGACTCGCATGGCCTCTCTCTTTAACTCAAAGGTTGCCTTTTGGCCTTGGAAAAGGCCACAGAATAACTCCTGCCCCCACCACTGAGTGTAACAGCATTGGCTGGCAGAAATGTCATTCCTGGTGAGACGCCACCAGGACTACACAGCGCCGGCCCCTCAGGCTTCGGCATCTCTGCTGCCTGTGATGGCAAGCCGGTGTCCCCTGGCACAACAGAGCCAGGCTCCTGCCGCCACCTCCCACTTTCTCCCTGTCGTAGCTTCCCTGGCTTCTTCCTCCTCCAGCTTTTCCCCGTGTGTTCTTGGCCTTTGGGGGCCCCTCATCAGGGTCTCGCTGCTCCCTTCCATTGCTTGGTGCTTTTCCTGTGCTCCTGTTTGCGTATCAGGCCCCCTCACCCTGTTGTTCCTTCCAGAATGGCCTCTGTTTCCTCTTCACCTCCCATCCTGTTCTCCGGTGCAGCTGCTACTGAGAATTTTCTTTGCTCTTTGTCTTTTTGAGACAGGGTCTTGCTACACAATTTGGGTTAGCCTTGAACTCACTTTGTAGCTAGGCTGGCCTTGAACTTGCAAAGATCCTCTTGCCTCAGCCTTCCAGCGATGGGATTACAGGCATGTGCTATGGCGCCTGGCCTGATGAACATTTTCTTAAGCCATTCAGATCAGGCTGGGAGGGACAAGAGCTAATGAGATGCCTGCCTTGGTCTGGAAGGTTCCTGGACTCCTTTCACCTAGAAAACAAATAACTTTATTGAAGCCCCCTCCCAGAAAGCAGCTTAGTTGGAGAATGTTTTGCGTATGACCCTGTTCACTCATTCAGGAGCACATTTCCACAGTCTCAGCTATTTGCCAGGGTGGTGGCTGCCATTATGCACCGCCTCTGGGACACCTTTGTCACCTGAGGAAATCAGCACAGAGGGGTCTTTGTGTGGGGGCCTTCGGGTCCGCTCCAGTCCCTCTCGGGTCTATAGATCACAGCCCGTCTTTGTGGCTGGGGCTCTGTGCCTGCCTCCTGGCGTCCACTCCCTGCCTGCAGGAATGGACTGTCCACCTCTTCTGGCAGGGGAAAGGCCCTCTCTCACACGGCCTCCCACCCCAGAGCTTACGTTGTGTCCTCTTCGCCGAGGACACCAGGATGTGCTTTCCATTATTGCTGTGAAGTTTTGCTGTTGTTCTTAATTAGATTTTTTACTGGGATTGGGCCAAATATTTGCCACATTGGGGGAAAATTGATCTATTCACACTGTGGACTCCCATCAATATAGCAGCTCTTCGAGATTCCTCTATATTTTATCAGAAAACCTAAGAGTTTTTTTTCCCCTTCTTCCCTTCACACAAGGCTGACAGTTTTTTATTGCAGTTATTTTTAGGCCGTATGTGCTTTTATCTGCTGCTCGTGAGAGCCGTGCCTTTTCTTCTTCGTGTGAAAGCCACTAAGTGGCCGTCGCAGTGCTCCAGCGGAAGTGTGGCTCGTCGCATTTATTTGGAAACCAGCCAAATTGCTCAAGTGTCACCAATTTTTCTTAAGTAACTTCTCTCAAGTTTTCCGGGTGTGCGTTACGGCTCCTTGGTAAACGCACAGCGGGTTTTCCTTCCTTTCTAGTCATGATGTCTAGCAGGGCCCTGCTAGTCTTCGGAATAGATGTGATGGCTTCGGAGCAGGAGGTGTCGCTTTTGTGCCTGTGGTGATGGCAGTGACTCTGGCGCATTGCTCTGAGGAGTGTGTGTGTGTGTGTATGTGTGTGTGTGTGTGTGTTCCGTTCGTAGGCCCCACCCCTTACTCTGTGACCCTGCTGCCCCAGATCCCACCCCCACTGCCCACTATCCTGGTCCTTTCTGTAGTTCTTGGTGACCCCAGGTTTCCAAAGCCCTGGTGGCCGGCAATCTCCTCTTCCTGCTGGACAGCATCTGGGCAGCATCCATGGCCCAGCCCCTCCTGCACCCCCTTCCCACCCCTGTGTGTCCTTTCTCTCCTGGGACTCTCTGCCTGTCATGGTGGTCACGGCTCGCTCCTCCCCTGGACATCCGGGCTGGCTCCCTCTGCACCAGCCCTTCCTCCACTCCAGTCTCCCTGGGTCCCTGGTAGCACCAGCTTCCAGGGTTAGGCTCATAACCATGGCACCCCTATCAGAACACACCAAAGGCCCTGAGTCCCCAAAGTGTTGCCCCACACTCTGACTCTGCTGTGACCCCCTTTGCAGTAGGTCTTCCAGGAAGGGGGTCTGACCTGTGGTTCCCCCCTCCCCCATTGCCACCTTGGTAGATACACACCTGCACGCCCCTGTGCACATACAGGTGCACACACAGGGGTTTACACACCGCCCGTTGATAATGGAGCTCCAGGGGCCTGAGGCTCTTCCTCATTCTCTCTGTGAGGGGTTGAATTCTGCCTCCTAAAATACACTCCCTCCCAGTGTCTGACACGTGGCATTATGGAAAGTGGTTCTGTGGCTGCCCCGTTAGTGACTGGTGTCCTGAGAACCAAAGGGCGGTCGGGACAGGAGAGTCAGGGCCATGCAGCCAGTGGCAGGCAGGAACTGCTTCTTGATCCTGGGCTTCTGGCTTCGCGGTGTACATGACCACTGGTCTGAGGTTGGCGGTCCTTTGTCATGATGGCTTCAGGACCTCGAGGCCCCAGCTTCTTCCAAGAGGGCAGCAGCCTGCAGTTCTCCGGCTCAGACTGTCTTCCGTCCTTCCTCTCCTCCTTTTCATGAGGCAAAAGAGACTCATTTTAAACAAGGGTCACTTAAGTTAAACTTGCCAGCTCACCCCCTCCCTTATAGCTAACCCTAGACCCAGTTAGAGAAAACCAGGGCCATTAAATAGGAACAAATAGCTAGGACAACCTGGGAAATAGGGCAGTGTGGTGTTGTTATACCACACTGCCCCGTGACAGGCAGATAGATGGTTAAGCAGTGTTTAGGAAACGTAAACCTTGTGACAATTCTGTGACATTCTTGTAACATTCCTGAAAATGAGGTAATGAGATAATGTGGTTACTATGGAAACCTAAAAGGCATAAAACCTGAAAGCAAAGTTCAGGCTGGTGCGCATTTTGGGAGTCCTGACCCACAGTCAGGGCCCTGGTCATCGTGGGCCTGCGATGCAAGCGCCTTGTTCCTTAGCACCTGGTCTCTCCTCTGCGGGCTTAGCTTTGCTTGCTGTCATCCGGGCCATGCTCCTCCTCCCTGGCCTGGGCTGTCAGTCCCTACCACAGCCCTGTGGCATCTGCCCAGTCCCTGGCACCCTCTGCTTGCCCACGTCCCCGAGCAGAGTCCAGCGTGGCACACTGCCAGCCCCTGGGCCACAGACAGGCCCTTGAATGACTGCTAATAAGGGAGATTGGCCTGCGGTTTTCTTTAATATCCTGCTGCTGGGTTTTGATTCAAGGTTAAGCGTTGTTATCAAACAAATGAGGGACTTGCTTTAATGGTCTGGAACTGTTTATCTGGCTCTGGAGGGATGTGTTATTTGAAACTGGCTGAGCCTGGAACAATGCAGAGGCTTTTAAATTAAATTTTAAAATTTCTTTGTGTTGCTTTTATGCATGGAGGTTTCCTAGAGGTTTTATAATTTTTGCTTTCCTAGGAAAATGCCCTGTTTTGTTGAGTCCAAAAATATATTACATAACACAAGACCATACATAGCACTATTATAATTTATGCATTTTAGCATTTTCTTATAGTTTTTGAGTTACATTTTCTGCCTGGGATTTATCTATTTTTTTCACATGAAACAAAAATGAGAAGTTACCAGATGAGTTTGCGGCCCCTTTCCTTTCTAAGCTAGTAGCCTCTGCTCCGCCTGCCCATTCCTGTTAAGAGTCCCTGGGCCTTACCTTATTTTCTCTCTAATTGCCAGCTGAGGGATGGACCTTAATTTGCTCATGGTCCCGAGGGATGACATATGGGCTGTCCCCGTCTGTCACGACTTGGAACAAAGCTGTAATGAATGTGTTTTATGTGCACCTCGCCCATTGGCGAACATATTTGTGTTATGAAATTTCTGAAAATAGAACTTCTGTTCACAAATGGCACGCATCTCTAATTTTCACAGATTGATTTTTCCTCCCCAGAATTCATGCTAGCTTACATTCTAATCATCCACACTTCTTTCACTCTATTTAACATGGCTTATGACGTACCTGTCCGAGGCCCTTGGCAAATTTTAAGTCAGTTCATTCTCAGCATAACCCAGTTTTATAGGCCAGGAGGTTGAGGGATGCAGAGAAGGAGTAGTTGCTCCTAAGGATGACTGAGCAGACAGGGCCTGGGCTCCCCACGCACTCCCCAAGCGCTGCGGTCTTCCATTGCGTGTTTCGCGTGTTCATCAGCATGAGCTGCTAGGTGCTTTTATCTCCGTCAGTCCTCCGGGTGATAATAAAAAGGTGAGTCTTGCTTTCGCTTGCACTTCCCTTACTAGGGCTCCAGCTGAGCATTGCTGTAAGTGTCCGAGAGAGGGATTTCCCCGTTTCTGTGGACTGTGTGCTCAGCACCCACACCCGCTCCTTCCTTGTTGGGCGTCTACCTCCTTAGCTTATGGAAGCACTTTACCTGTTGCATAGTTCCTTCTGGGACATGCCAATGTACATGCCTTCCTGGCCATCTATTGTCTTTCGATTTCACATGCTTTTAAAAGTATATGAAATATTTACGAAGTCAAAAGTTTGATTTTATCTGGTGTTTGATTGTATATGCTTGTATTTTAACATTCTCAGAAGGCCTGGCCTTTCTGAGCCATGAGTGATTATCTTGTATTTTCTTCTAGTGCTTTTATAGTTTATCTCTTTTCTTTTCTACCAGCCAGAGTTCATTGTCGGTGACGCCGGTGTTCGTCTTGGGGCGTGGGGCCTGCACGTGCCACAGCTGGTCTCTCTGTGGTGCTCTTCCGTCCCTTCCTTCCTCTGCCTCTAAATCCCCTCTCCCCTTTTATTTTCAACATTAAGCCTTTGATCCTCTTGGAAATTGGCTTTCTGTAGGCTATAGGGCAGGTTCAACCTTTCCCCAGGCACCTTTCCTTGTATAATTGTCCTTCTTCCCTTAGACATCCCGTGTTTGTCATGCAGCAGACCCCCACACACCCTTATACGCACACCTGGCCTCCTCCCTGATGGTCTCTGTGTGAATGCCCCCACGGAATAAGTTAAAAGCTATTATAATTTTGAGCTACTTTTGACCACCGAAGGCCAGTGACACACTAGACTTTTTCATGGGAAAATTCGAGTCACTTTATCAGGTTTTTTGAAGTGTCCAGGTGATATTTGGCAGGTAGGGCAGGGTGTCAACTTGCTATGCTTTGGGACACACCTGGGGGCTGGTGGGGCACATTAGTAGGTGTGTCTGTGCGTGTCCTGGAGGTGTGGCCGCGGTGGCTGAGTCCGCCTCTCCGCCTCTTCCACTGTGGCTCAGGGCTGCTGCTCTGTTTCCTGGCTGCCGTGGATCATGACAGTTCTTCTCCACTGTCCCCTCTGCCACAGGGTTTCTGTGTGGGGCCCAGCTGCCCATGGACTTAATTCCCCGATATTTCAAGCCAAGTTGAACCTCTCCTTTAAGTGTGGGTAGCAGCTTGTCTTAGTTACTCTTCTCTCGTTGCTGGGACAAATACCAGACACCCAAAATGAAGGAAGGAAAGGTTTATTTAGCTCACAGTTGGTGGAGGTTTGAGTCCAGATTCAGCCGACTCCAAGGCTCAGTGGCACCTGGCAGAGAGCAGCAGTTCATGGCGGCGGAACAGCAACAATATGGTGACAGAGGCAACTGACCAGCCAGGGCAGCAGAGAGCAAGAGCAAGAGTCTGTCTTTCTGTCTCTCCTTATATTACACCAGGCTCTCTGCCTCAGCCTATCCGCCTTAGGCCATACCCATAATCCCAGAAGGACTCAGACCCATAATCCCATCAGTACTAAAACACATAATCCCAGTGGATCATGAGTCACGTCTCAAACTCTAGAAGTCCCTGCCCCATGATTGCATGAGGCTTTGGGGGATAACTAAAGATAAACCATAACACAGCTATTGTTGCCAGGCAGGAAAAAAGTGACAAATACAGAAAATTGATACCAGGAGTAAGGCTGTCACTGTGGCTTTGCCTGAGCATATAGCTCAGAAATCTGTGGAACTGTTTTAAGAGAGGAGTTTGGAAGGTTTCAGATATGCAGATCAGAGAAGCTCCAGTATGCTAGTATGTGGCCAATGAGTGTCTTGTCAGAGCTCAGAGCCTAGAATGCTGATGAGCGTGCAGACATTCATGGCCAAGCTCAGGTTTTCATTGGGGGCAATAGCTCCCTTGGCATTTGGACTGGGGGCCATGTGTGTTGCTCTCTGGCACAACTTTGTCTGCATTTCCCCATGTCCTGAGACCTTACGGGGCATTGAGGCTTATTCTGGACTAATCCATCTGCTGGAGGAAATTTCGAGATAGCCAAACATTCAGGCTCTATCCTGGGTCTACTGAGTGCTTTCAGCCAGGCACACAGTGAGGTTAAGCATAAGACATAGAAGAGAACAATGCTAAGTTTAATTTTTGGCCTGAAAGGAGTCCTGTGTAAAGCTGGGGCCACAAGAGGTGTGGCTGCTAAAGAAACTAGCCCATTACAGTGAAGCCAAGTGCCTTGTGCTGGGACGAGAGGAAACAGCCCTGGAGCACACACTGGAAATCAGTAGACTCTGCACAGCACAGGCTCATGGTTCACGTGTGCAGACCTGTCATTTCTGCACAGAGGGATCCCAGGGAGCCCCTGGGATCCCTCTGGAGAAGGCCATCCTAGGGAACTAGTCCCCAGGATTTATTTCATTAGGCTCAGCCCTCTAGGCATTTAGAGGCTGCTGCAGGCATGGTCCAAGGGGCCTTGCTAATTTTATCGCTGGCATGAGACCTTGGAGTTGCTCACATGCTACTGGTTTTCCTGGTGTGTAGAGTGCAAGAGTTGTGAGGTGAGGCATGCTTTAAAGGAAGGCCAGGTAAGGAATCCCCCTGCAAAGGCAGTGTGGGGAGCCATGGGAGTAAAGGTGGGGGTGTGGTGAGACCCCAGGAAGTTGGACATGATAAGAAGGTGAGACGTCTGCTGAGGAAAGCTGCAGACCACGTGTGGAGCCAGCTCAGAAGAGAGGTCATTTGTGCTGCAAATAGCAAGACCCTGGTGTGGGGGGCACACAAGCCCCTGGCGCTCATCACACCCCCATGTGCCTTGGGTGCAGGACGTGAAGCTACAGGACTCGATGTCTGCCCTGTGGTATTGCAGTCCTGTTTAGATCAATCGTGTTTCGCTTCCCCCTTTCTAGAATAGCAGTATTTCCTCTGTGCCACTGTTCCTTGGGGCTCTGTAACCTGTTTTTGATTTTTGCGGAGATTCACAGCTAAGGTTTTGCCTTGAGTCTCAGAGGAGACTTTGATTTGGGCTTTTGGAACTGTGGTCGCTTTGGGGAAGATATTGTTGCATTTCCATTTGTACCCAGGATAGTTACAGGCTGTCCGGCACAGCGCTGAGCTTGCTGCTGTACTTGGAGACTGGGTATGTTTAAAAATGGAATTTTGTGATCAGATCTTAGCATGATTTTTTTTTTTTAAATAGGACTAAAAAGCACATTCTTTGAGAAAGGGTATCATTTATTACCTGAATGTGCCTGGGAGACCCATACCAACCCCTGTTATAAACAGTTCCAAAGACAGTGACCACTTTTAAATAATACTTCCTTGGTCATTTTGTTTTACCCTGTATGTTTAGCTCGTGTCAGTATGTTGGTAAGATAGATCGGTTCTCTTTCCATCAGTGATGGCTTTTGCTCAAAACTTACATGTCTTTCACAGCATGCTTGCTTGTTTTTGTGTGTTCCTATCGCATTTGGTAATTTAGGATGTATATAGCCTGTTGGAATGCTAATACTTTTATTAGGGTAAAATTTGTATGATATGAAATTATTGATTAAGTATCTTGAAGTGTACAATTCAGTGGTGATTATAGCTTTAAGTATACATCATTTGTGGTGGATTACTCATAATCATCACCCATTTTCTTTAAACGAGCCGTTCTCAAATTTGGCCTCAGGTTTGATTCATTCTACCCTCTTAGAAGTCAGGGAGGACCCAAAGCAGATTTGCCGATGGGAATTATACTCATTGACCCAACACTGGAAACTGAAACTGCAGACTGTTCAAAACGAGTTTCTTTTATTTAAAATTGCAGTGATAAACCCATCGTATGTTGATCTAAATAACCTATTTTTATGACGAGTAACTACATTTCCAAAGCAAAGAGGCGTTTACCCAGGGGAAGGACACCGCGATTGTTTTCGAATCCTTTTCCTGTCTGATGTAAGAACACAGCTGATCCTCACATCTGCTTCCGCATTCAATCTGTTGCTATTTGTTATTTGATTCGAAGTTTGAGGAAATCAGAGCTTCACACAAAGATGTCATTGGGAGAGGAAGGAGTTTTTAGAAGTCTTTTCAGATAATTATGAATATTCATTGACAAGGGTTTCTTTCAGGCCTGGCTTCCCATGGAATCTGAAGCTGTACCACTGGCCATCCTGTGCTGTGTTGCCAGCTTTGCGTTTTGGGTGGATGCTGTGCCACGTTGTGATTCTGTGTCTTGGTCACTTAGAGTGGACCTGGGACTGTGTGGGTCTCCTCAATGTTAGTGTTCCACAATGCATCTTTAAAATATGTCCACTTCTGTCTTTATCCACTTCTGTCTTTTTTTTTGGGGGGGGGGGCAGTCTCACTACTGACTCACAGTGATCCTCCTTTTGTACCTCCCAAGTGCTGGGATTACAGATGCGCGCCACCATGCCCAGACTTCATCGCTGGCTCAGTGCACTCTAGAGCAGGGCCGGCATGGCAGGTGAGGCCAGGAACTGAGCCCTGGCCTCTGTGCTTTTCTAAGCAAGCACTAAATCCTCTGAGCTATACCGCCGGCCCTTAATAATAAATCACAGTTCTTAAATATAACAAAGGAGGAGAAAGATTTGTTCACTGGAAACTAGCAAAGCTTTTTGAAGAGAACTAAGGAAGACAAATACATGGCAAGACAGCCTTACCTTATCAGGCTAGAAGCCTGGATAGCATTAGATCTCACACTACCTGCAGTGACCTATTGATGCTACTCAGTCCCTACAAGACTCCCAGTGGGATTTTCAAAGAAATGGAACAATTCATCCTAAAATTTGTAGGGAAAACAATTTGAAAAAAAAAAAAAAAGCAGTTGTAGGATTCACATGTCCTGTTTAAAATACCACACAAAACTATGTTAATAAAAACTGTAGTGCCAGCACAAAGACAGATACATAGAGCCATAGAATATGCCGGCGAGCCCGTCAGTGCACCCTGCGTGTAGGGACAGGTGGCCCTCGGCTGCAGAGCCGCGACCAACTCTGGGGTGAAGGCTAGTGCCTTCAACGCATGGCTCTAGGAGAGCTCGGTCTCCACATGCATGAGAGGGAAACTGGATCCTTCTATGAAAATTAACTCAGGGACTGGGGAGATAGCTCAGTGGCATAAGTGCTGCCTGGCAAGCATAAGGTGCTGAGTTCGATCCCTGGTACAAGAAAAAAAAAAAAAGAACAAAGCATGAAAGTAGTGGTAGAAAAATAGAGGAGATGCTTGAGGACCCTGGATTTGGGAATGATTTCAGGAATATGACATCCAAAGCTCAACTGAAAGAGCAAAAATCAGCACACAGACCCCGTCAGGTGCTAACACGTGGGCGTATCCAGGGACACAGGAGAGAAGGTGCCCTGCCAAGCAGGACAAAATACCTGCAAATCATGCATATGATAAGATTAATATTCACAACAGGTGAGGCATTGGTACAACTCAGTGACCAAAGGCGAATAGCCTGACACAGATTTGGCAAAGGGCTTGACTAGGCAAAGCGATGTCTAAGTGGCCCCAGCGTGTGAGAAGGCACAGCGCACCACTGGCCATTACAAAAGAGGAACTGAAAAGTGCGGTGCGTGTGCTCTCCAGCTCCATCAGGCCGGGCAGGCCGCTGTGGTCTGTGGTCACCAAGTTCCGGAGGGCTCACGGGTGATTAGATGGGGGTCCCTGCCCCACGTGTGAAGAGCAAGGCGGTCCCTTCCTTCTTCCTTTCCTAAACCAGAGTGCACTTCGGCTGGCTAATGTGACTCCAGCTCCGAACTGGCACTGAACCACTTCCAGCGCGGCTCCCGTGTGCCCACAAGCATGGTGCCGGGGCTTGCTGGCCGGTGGCAGCCACCACAGGGCTGCGAGGTCTCTTCCCCATAGTCCTGGCTTCCCCAGCGAGCGCTGTGCCACCTGCCTGTCCCGTGCGACACCCCAGGACTCTTCCATTCTTGCTTTGAGAAGCTGCTGCAGATCATGTTTGGCTTTTAAAGCTTTCACCACATCTACGTTTAAAATATTCCCTTTCTTTTTTTAAACTCTGAGTGATTGGCCTCAAAGTGATGGCGCTACTTAGCTGATGCCGTGAAACTATTCAGAAACGTTCTGTTGCCTGAGACGCAATAAAGTAAACAGAAGCATCTACAAAGCCATTCGAGCCGCGCTTGCCAGGTCTTCGTCTGCGACCCCTTCTCTCTTTCATCACTTTCCGAATCTGTAGACGTTGGGGTACAGACAGGGCTGTGAGCCTTCCGTTTCTTTTAAAGCCACTCACTGATCCTTTACTCTAAGAAAGCTCCATTATAAATTGGGGCTTGTTTTAGGATAGAACAGTGTGAGATCCTAAAATAAATTTTTGATACAATTTAAGAATCTGGAAAACTGTTCAGAAAATAAAATATTAGTGAAAGTAGGACAACCAAGAGCAACAGATCTGAGTAAAGAAAACAAAAACCTTTCTCAGAACCGAAGAGAACTGTCTGACAGCGGAGAAGCTTGCCGTGGGAGGCGGCAGCTGCCGTCACCAGCAGGCGTCAGGCATTCGCTGGGAAACAGTGGGCTGGGACACCGGGCAGGACTCACTCCCTAACGGGGGCACTTGAACCAGGTGACTCTGGTGGTCCTGAGGCCTTGAGTTCTCATTCCACGGTTTTGCACTTCCACTACACCTGAGGTGGCAGCGCTGTCCCCGTCTGCGTCCAGGGTCTCCTATGATTCTCATATGAGTTGGTGTCACTGACACACTTTAGAAGCTCCTCCCCTCTGGCATGACAAAACACTCCAGGGTCTTCCACACCCTCTCTGCCATGCAGTGGTCACCTCCATGCCCTGTCCCTGAGGTGGGGCCATCCCTAAGACTGGTCCTCTGTTGGCATCCTCCCCCTTTCCATAGACTCTTGGCTTCGTCACCCCTGGCACCTCTCGACCAGAACTTTCTGGGTGGCTTCAAAGGTGTAGAGGCCATCTGCATCTCCTGAACCCTGAGATCCAGTGGGGCTGAGAGCCACCAGGGCCAGGGCTGCATCGACAGTCATCTGGCTGCCACCCCTGAAAGCCAGCTGGCATAGTCCAGGAGTCAGGCTCAGCCCTTCTTTGTCCTCCTGATATTCTGGAAGTGGGTGCGCCATCACCTTCACTGAGTGAGGGAAGCTGAGGCCCAGGGGCTGGAGGAAGAGGCAAAACCAGGACACCCAGCAGGTTTGGTGTCCCTGGGAGACCAGGCAACGCCAAGGCCAAGACTTGCTGGGGATAGTCTTGCTGAGTTCACGTGTGAGGCGTGGGTCAGGATGCGCAGGCAGAGCTACAGTGTGGTGACCCCACTGGAGGGCCTGAGGCCATGGGGTGTCACAGAGCAGAGCCAGAAGTCACTCTTTTGGGGCCAGGTATGCCTGTTGGTTAGCTGCTGCTGTTGGGGTAGGCCCAGTCTCTTCTTGTGCCCCTCACCTGTGAAGTGGGGACGTCACAGGTCTGTCCTGGGAATTCGGTGGCCTCACATGTGTGAGAAGGCGCCGTGACATAGCACACTCCGCTCCCCTCCACCCGGGAAGGCTTGCTCCTTTCCTGGGTCTGTGCACCCTGCCTGGAAACTGACGGCCACTAGGGGGGTTCTCTTGCACTAGCCCTGAGAAAAATAGCTTGTATTACTCAGCAAGTCTTTCTTGTAAAACCTGTAGTTGCCATGGCAAACACCACTGACCTGGACCTTGGTACACATACCAGTAGCAGCCTGTCCTGGGACCCCAGGATGGCTCCTCAGGCCCAGGTCACTAGGTGTTGTTCCTGGCCAGGGCTGCACTGACCCAAGAGCTCCATGAGGCAGGGCCACATGGGGGCTGAGTGCAGAAGTGAGCCCGAGGCACTGGCATCCAGAGCCAGACCACTGCGTCTCCTCCACCCCCTGTGAAATGGGCCTTGTCTGGGGTCCACTCTCCCTGATGCCTCTGTGCCCTGGCATCTGCTGTGGCCCTGGAACCAGGGAATGGATGAAACCAGAGGATGGATTCAGTGCTTTTTCTGGAAAGAGGTCAAAAGATACTGGTTAATTTTTGTCTTTGATGCATAGAAACATACTAACATATACTCATGACATGAAGGTGAGCGCTTACAAAGCTGCGATACATGATTTACACTTTTAAAATCACTGGCTAGGGAGGACATTCTCAAATGGTCATGTTCATATTCACAAAAACTTTTCTGACAAAAGAAGGAACACAAAACTTTTTTTTAAGAAAAAAAAAATAAGCACAAAACTCAAAAGGCACAAAATGAGTTTAGAAGATTAAATGTATCCATTTGGGCCACAAATAACCTTAATTTCTTTACTATGGGAAAAACCCCCACTCTTTTCAGAGTTTAAAAATATTCACATACATATCCACGTTTTCATGTACTGGTGTGTCCACACATCCACCCACCCATCCACCTGTCCATCCATCCACTTATCCATCCATCCATCTATCCATCCATCCACTTATCCATCCATCTATCCACCCATCCATCCATCTACCTATCTACCCATCCATCCATCCACCCACTCATCCATCCATCCATCCATCCATCCATCCACCCATCCATCCATCCATCCACTTATCCATCCATCTATCCATCCATCCCTCCACCCACCCACCCACTCACCCATAAAACCAACCAATAATCCATCAAACTCCTCCCAAACATCTCATTGTGCCATGTCTTAAGACCCTGAGAAGCACTGGCTGTGGTTCAAATCCTTGCATCTTCAGAGTATACAGCAAAACGTAGCAGCAGTGGGAGTCCAGTGGAGGGTGTGCCTGATGCAGAGTCACGGGAAAGGTGTCTTGTATAGGCTGGACTTTAAGAAGTAACTAAAGGTTGGTCTGTGATTTAAGAGGGAGGGGAGCAAGTCATGATCAGCACAGAGTACATACACACACTGTTGGTGTGGGCTCGAGTGAGAACCTGCTATGGACGGGCATAGCTAATGGTAGGCTACCAAGGGTTGGGTTGAGATCCTGAGGGTTCTTGTGTCCCAGGCTGAGAGATGGGCTTTATCTTGGGATTAACCGGGAGCTCTGAAGTCTTCAAATACAGCAGAGACTTGGTCCTGTTTTTTGTTTAAAAATCTTTCTGGGACACTGGCAGCATGGAGAATGGGCTAGGGCAGGGGTAAACAAGAGCCTGGAGGCCAGACAGGATGTCATGCAGAACCGGAGCAGAGATGGAAATGCTGGGGTCAGGGCTTGGGCGTGAAGGTCTCCAGTACATTAGCAGGATGTGCTCGGCATGGCCTGTGAACATATAGGTCAGGGTGTTGCCATGGAGACATTAGATTTCTTTCCCCCTATCTGAAAAAGGTTGGCATGAAGTAGATCAAAATCATCTTGGATTTTATGGGCATAAAGGTGGTGCCAGGAAACCCCAGATGAGTATGGCCACTGAAATGTGTGTCATCACTTTCCTCTAAGTGACATTTTGCCCAGAATAGACCATTGGGTCAGGGATGAGCAGAGATGGAGTGGCCTTGCCCAACCTGAAGGCGGGCTGGGAAGTCAGTGAGTTCATTAAGGCTGTTTAGGGCAATTACACCAATGAGACGAACGACCTCTCATAATTCTGCAGTGCAGCAGCCACTTGACAGCAGAAATGTGTGACAGGGCTTGGGAGAAGTGTCTCTCTGTTCTAGCACAAGAGGAATCTTTTAAGCACTGACTGCCACCTGCTCACACCATGGGTGAAAAACAGCAACAAAATCTGGGGTGATAATGAGACCCGATGGTGACAAAGAGAATGACAAGAATGATGATGCTGATTTCAGTGATCAGGAGATGGTGATGATGCTGAGGATGGTGGTGGTGATGGTGGTGATCGTGGGGATGGTGATGATGGTGGTGATGGTGGTGGTGGTGAAGGTGGTGATTGTGTGGGTGGTGATGGTGATGGTGGTGATCGTGTGGTTGGTGAAGGTGATGGTGGTGGTGGTGGTCGCAGTGGTGGTTAGTGGTGGTGATGATGATGGTGATGGTGGTGGTGATGGTGGTGATGGTGTGGTGGTGGTGGTGGTGGTCGCAGTGGTGGTTGGTGGTGGTGATAATGGTGATGGTGGTGGTGATGGTGGTAAGGGTGGTGAGGGTGATGGTGGTGGTGGTGGTGATGGTGGTGAGGGTGATGGTGTGGTGGTGGTGGTGATGGTGGTCGCAGTGGTGGTGGTGATGATGGTGGTGGGGTGGTGGGGGTTATGTTCATGATGGTGATGATAATGATACTGATGATTACAGCGTTGATGGTGATAAGGATGGAGATGGTGATGATAATAGTGAGGACGATGGCGGTGATGACAGTGACGGCCCCCAACACTTACATTTTGCTTACTCTTTGCTGGTCACATTAAAAACACATTACCTAGGGCTGGGGAGATAGTTCAGCAGTCTAGGTGCGTACCTGGCAAGCACAAGGACCCAGTGCAACTCTGGGTACCACATGCCATGCTGGGCCCATGTGAAGTTGGTCACCAAAATCAGGCATGGTGGTGCATGCCCATAAGCCCGGCACTGGGGAGGCTGAGACAGGAGGATTGCTAGGTGTTTGAGCTACATAGGGAGACCCTGCACCAAACAAACAAATAAATAAATTATAGAAACCCTACACATTCTCTAAATTAACCCAGTGAATTCTCAAGAACCCTGTGAGGAAATTTCTGTTGTCACCTCGACTTACCTGTGGGCCAGTGGAAGCCTGGGGCAAGTATGTCCTTCTCTCCTGTTATGGAGGATATTAGGAGAGGAGGTTTTTACTAGCTGTGGCTGTAAGATGAAGACAGAAACCTTTCTGTGAGGCTAGTCATCCCTCGGGAAGAAGGGGAGCAGGGTTGTTCCCCGACTGGTGACTCTGCCCAGAGTTTGCCCGGAAAGAGCCGGGGCTGGATGACCCAGGCATAGCTTAGGAGGCACAGGGAACATCAGTGACACTGCCAAAGGCCCAGAGGAAGCTGCTCCATGCTGCCGTGTGCTCTCTGGTTAAAGAGAAAAGAGAAAGAGGTTGCTGTATATAAGGCAAGTCATTTTACCCTGGGATCTGAGAACAAGGAAACTAAGACTCCGTGAGGTGGCTTCACTGAGGAGACAGCAGCGAAGGAAGCAGGTGCCAGGCCCAGGGCGCTCTGCACTCAGCAGCCCGTCAGAATGGGTAGGGGGGAACACTTCTTCCCCAGCTCTCGTGTTTCCATGAGGAGGGATGACCTTCGGCGTTGCACTCCTCAGCTTGCTGGGAGCTGCACGGTGGTTCCACAAACCCAGCCTACTGAGTGTGCAGGGCCAGCCCAGGGCAAATGGCTCCTGCCTGATCAGGGATCAAGTGACTTGTGTGAGAGGGGCCTCCTGAGAAACCCCGGTAAATCAAGGGGTAGGGAGGGTACAGCTGTCATAGTCAGCTGCTGTGACCGTGGTGAGAGTAGTTACCCACCGCTGAGCTGGGTTCCTCACCTGCAAAGCAGAGTTCCTGCTTGGGGACCCGCCGTGGAGGCCCGGGCAGAGTGAGGCTGCCCCAGCAGACCCGCCCATCACCAGGGCATCACTGCCAGCTCTCTTTAGGGGCCTGGAGTGCTGTCCCCTGCCCTCTGTCTTGTCCCCTGTCCTGTCCCCTGAAGGCCCAACTCCACCATGTGCCGCTCTCCCAGTGTGGGAGACCGTGTGTGGTCTCCATGTGGGTCCGCAGGTGGGGCCGGTGGGATCCTCAGCACCGTGCGGCTGACCCCCTCTCAGCACCTCCCTTGAGAGAGCAGGGTCACATCTGGCGCGTATCCTTCCCAGCACAGGTCTATGTGCGTGGAGTGTGCGCTGAGTGAATGACTGGTGGCTTTGAGCTAAGTCCACACTGGTGAGCTGGGTCATCCAGGGCCCCTGGGAGCAGCTGAAGCTAGGGGTTAGAGGCCCCGGGGCTCCGCCTCAGGATGCCCTGGCTCCCTGGGCTCCAGCGCCTGGGGTCCCGGTCCCTGCCCAGGCCCGCGCCCGGCCCCTGTTCTGGGTGCAGCCCCGCATCCTTCACATTTCCTGGCTGCCGCGCTCGTCTCGACAGCTGGTGCCATTTGTTCTGGGTGATTTCCCTTATTTATCGCCGCATTTTCGGGAGGCCCATAACTCTGTCTTCTAGCCATTTTACTGCAGCCTCTTTAAATTGAAACAATTGATCAGGCCTTTGCTTTTTCCCTTTTGTTCCCATCCCTCCTCCCCAGATGCCCCGCTCCCCACTTCTTTTCTTTCAAGCAGCAATTAAATGTAAATTCATTTTCTCTAAAGAAAAAAAATTAATCACAGTCCCAGGCTTCGAAAGTCCCCAGAGTCAGGGGGAGGTAGCTGGACGCATGCAGGTGGGGGCGAGGGAGGAGAGCTCGGTTCCCAGGGGGTACCAGGCAAAGTGCCCTTGGGTGGACAGGCGCTCTGTAGGTCGCAGGTGGCCAGTAAATCCCAGAATCCTGGCTGCCGGGTAGGGCGCAGTGGCAGAGACATTAGGGCCACTGTCCATAGAAGGCTCTGGATCCTTTGTGGACCCAGAGTTCTGAGGCAGACAGTGGCAGTGGATACAGCTTCCTGTTGGCACAAGGACGGTGTATTGTGTCCCGCTTATCTCTCCCCCACCTAGTCTTAGCCACTAGGAAGCTGGGGATCAATATAGCAGGTGAAATCCAGGAATGTGTGAGCCAGGGTCACACGTTAGCTTGGGTTTGGGTCCAGCTGCGGTTAGGCTCCCGGGATGCCCACCCCAGCCGGTTACTGGGCACAGCCAGGCAGTCATCATCGGCTTAGCATGCCCAGTAGCCGAGGCTGCCAAGCCCCAGTGTGCAGGCCCTAGGTGCTGGTGATCCCTCTGCCCAGGTGAGTCAGGGCACCCATGCCACCTTGTGCCCACTGCCACTGCGTCATTATGCATGGCTGAGGGGACAGAGCCCAGGGTGAGAGCTGCAGGGTCTGCTGCAAAGCAATGAGGCTGAGCAGACCATGGGACCCCACAGCCCTTGCAAGGTGGGGTCCAGCCAGCACCCTGGGCATGAGCCCCCCAACATCCTCCAGCTTGGGATGTCACCAGGAACTCCTAGCCTCTGCGAGGAGTCTCCTCTGGTCTTCTTGAGGGCACTTGGGAGTAGCCGTGGCTCCTGTGGCCAGCATGGCCCTAAAACATTCACTCTGTCCCCTACAGAACAAAGGCAGGAAGTCATTCTTTATGGGACCTCTTGAGTAGGGTCCATTGGTGTCAGTGGCCCTACGTGGAGAAAACATCTTTCGGTGCCCACTTTCAACTCCCACGTGCTTGTTCTCTTAGCTTTTGTTTGTCTAATTAAGCCTTTATTTTGCTTTCAGTCTTAAAAGATGTTTTTTGTGCAGCATAGCATGCAGGGTTGATAACTACATTCTTCTTCTGAAATATGAGAAGTGCCTTTCACTGTCTCCTCACTGCCACTGCTGCGTATGGAGGTCATTTGTCCCTCTTCCTCCCTGTACATGATGGCTACCCTGGCTTTATTTTCTTCTTGTCCTGCCTTTGGGATCTTTCTATTTATCTTTTTTTTTTGAAAGAAAGAAAGAAGGAAGGAAGGAAGGAAAGAAGGAAGGAAGGAAGGAAGGAAGGAAGGAAGGAAGGAAGGAAGGAAAAAGCAGTACCAGATGTAACGAGGTGTGCCCGCTTAGGGTTTATTGAAGGTTCTGGATGTGGTTGTGGTCTGTGGCTAGACGACTCCCAAGGCCTACTGTGCTCATGGGTGGGGTTTGGGAAGTGTCTGGGTCACTGGATTGGTCCATTGATGGGTTTATAGTAGGGTGTGAAACTGTGTGGTGAAGCCTGGTGGGAAGCAGCAGGGCACTGTGCGGGTGGTCTGGAGGGGTCTGTTTCCTTCCTCCTCTCTTGACCTCTGTTAGGGTTTATGTCTAGCTGTCCCACCAAAGCCTTATGCAAACATGGGTGGGGACTTCTATAGCTTGAGACTTGACTCGTGAGTCAGTGGGACTATGTGTTTTAATACTGATGAGATTATGGGTCTGAGTACTTCTGGGATTATGGGTGCAGCCTAAGGCAGACAGGCTGAGGCAGAGAGCCTGAATGTAATATAAAGAGAGACAGAGAGACAGACTTAGGCTGTTGCTCGGCTGTCCTGTTTGGTCGGCTGCCTCTGTCACCATATTGTTGCTGGTCCACCACCATGAACAGCTGCTCTTTGCCATGTGCCTCTCTGCCTTGGATCCAGCTGAATATGGACTGAAACCTCTAGTAACTGTGAGCTAAATAAACCTTTCCTTCCTTCATTTTGGGTGTCAGGTATTTGTCTCAGCAATGAGTAAAAAAATCAAATAAGACAGCCTCTCTCTGCTTCCTCTCCCTGTCATCAACTGTTTCTCTTTTGCCAGCCCTTTCGCCACGCTACCTGCTTTGGAACCAGCCTAGCTTGTACCTCTTCAAACTGAGCTAAACCAAACATTTTCTCCTCTAACTTGGAGGCTTTGGATATGTTGTCCCATGATTGAGAAAGCGATGAAGACAACTTCGTTGGCTGGACCTATGTTTCATTTGTTAGCCAATCCATTCAATTAATGATTCATTTCAGAAGTAATACCTTTTAGTTTCATAATTCCATTTTTATCATCTTGATGTAATGTAGGGTTTCCACATGGCACTTCTAAGTTGTCGCTGAAAATTCGTTTGTTCATTCTGACTTTCTTTTTCTCTGAATTATTTAACAAATCTATAACAAAATTTAAGGAGGCTGAGTGCTCACTGCAATGCCTGGGCCATGTGTGTTCACCTGCATCCATTTTTTTTACTTCATTATTGATTACATTTTCAGCCAAAACTCCCACTAAACTGGGCTGGACTACGGCTTCCACCACTGTCCGTCACCTGTAGCTTCCCAGGTCCCAAAAGCAGCCAGGTCCTTTCCTCCTGGGCTACTGGGCTGCGGGCCTCAGGCGGCCTCCTGCGGTCTCCAGGGCACCCAGGTCCTTTCCTCCTGGGCTGCTGGGCTGCAGGCCTCGGGCGGCCTCCTGCGGTCTCCAGGGCACCCAGGTCCTTTCCTCCTGGGCTGCTGGGCTGCAGGCCTCGGGCGGCCTCCTGCGATCTCCAGGGTGCCCGGGTCCTTTCCTCTTGGGCTGCTGGGCTGCGGGCCTCGGGCGGCCTCCTGTGGTCTCCAGGGCAGCCTCTGCATTCTCTTGCAGTTTTGCATGGAAGCTGCTTGCTGTTTCCCTGGGAGCGAGCTGCTGCGGATGCAGTTGCCCCTCAGGATAATCTTGGTTCACTCGCAGATTCTGCTGCATTGAGAACGCGCCAGCCACTCCACGCCCCCCACACCCCCTGGGTCTGGGCCCTGGAGCCTCAACCTCATGGGCCTATGAGGGTCTTCTGTGCTTTCAGCCTCGCACCACTGGCCTTTTCCTAAGAACTTCCTGGTTCTTGGTACTTCTTGTATCTTAGGGGCTCTCTCTGACTGTAGTCTGCGCTTTAGGCCCACCGTGCCTGAACCCTCGGCCCCCTCCCCTTGAGCTTTCTCCAGCAGTGGCAGCCCCCACACCCCCAGCCTGCCCCAGATGGGACACTCAGTGTCTCCCAAAGGTCTGTCAGTGGGGGGGGGGCTTGGGCCCAGGATATCACCAGAGGTGGTGGAACTTGGACGAAGGGTCCTCTCTAGAGGCCCTTAGGGAATGGAAGTGTGACCTAGAAGACTGTGGGGCCCAGGCTGCTTCCTCTTCCTCTTCCTCCTGGACATGAGATGAGCAACTCTGCTGTGTCATGCTCTTGCCAGAGGTGCTGCCTCCCCACAGGCCCCAGGGCACAGGCCAGCTGCCCATGGGGGAGCCTCGAGCTCCGAGCTACAGCCACGTGGCCCTCTTCTCCTGTGAGCCGATCATCTCAAGTGTTCCGTGAGTGAAGGGAAAGCCACTTGACCCTGGTGAGACCCAGAACTGGGAGCACAGTGAAGTTACTGGCTGCTGCCAGCCTGGGGGACAGGTCCTTCTCTAGAGATTGGTGGCTTTTGACTTCCTTGCAGCTGTGGGTCTTGGAGGCTTACAAGTAGGATGCCACTGCCCACGTGGCACTTTCTGCTGTCACAAAGAGTGATTGTTTTTATATTCAGTGTCCTACAGAAGAGCAGAATTCACCACAAACAGTTTTTTTTTCTGAATTTCTGAAAAGTGGAGGAAATCGGGGCAAGAAGACAACTGGGCATTGGTGACACAGGAGTGGGAACCCATGGATGAGGGACCCAAGTGCCCACAGGAGGGGCCCATTTCAGGCCTGGGGTCTGAGGTGGCACCTCGAGGTCCTGGAAAGGTAGTGGAGTTAAAACCAATCCATTCTCACCAAACCGGGGACATGCCGGGGACATCGTGGTCCTGGGTCCTGGGTCAGAGCCTGGAAGAAGACTGAGAGTCCCTGCTGGAGAAACACAGCCCCAGAACACCTCCAAAGGAAGAGCTACAGAGAACGTGCTCTGAGGGGAGGTCTGGCCAACGATGGGAGATGAAAGGTTGCTCGCTACAGTCAGAGAATCAACGAGCAACAGAGGCAGACCCCAGGGATTTCACATGGCAGTTATCAGCACGGACACAAAACAACTGTCCAGCCCCTTAGCTCCACATTTGCTATGCTGACTCAAACTCCTCTCTCCACAGCCCTGGTATTCATCGGACACTGACTTGGGCCAGGTAGCATGACAAAGCTGAGAGACAGGCAGGATAGTAGGCATCCATTTGGAGGGGTGAGTTCCACCTGTGCTGGTCCCACTGGGTCTTCAGCACCACGGACAGTGCCTGGAAACTCCTGCCCCCCCCCCCCCTTCCTGCCAGCCTGGGAGCTTGCCAGGGACGTATCCAAGCCTGACTACAGTGAGGGTGAGGCTGTTCAGTGTGGATCTGGGAAGAAGGTGGCCAGGCAGGGCCTCCCTGGGGCGGAGCTGCACACGCAGTGAGTTATGCACCACACACTGGGGTAGAGGACAGAACAGTTCTAAGCAAAGATGTTCGCCCAGTATGATTGAGTTTATCAGCTGTGGGCCAGCAAGATAGCGCAGCAGTCTAAAGCGCCTGCTTAGGCAAGCTTAGGCAGGTGCAGAGGTCCGAGGTTTGATCCCAGGGATCACATGCCATGCCAGCCCCGCCCTCAGGGCAGGCTGAGCCCGCCGAAACAAAACAATACAAAACAAAAGGATGAGTTTATTGGTTGTGACATTTATGCAGTCTTCATATGCAGATTAACTCAGCTCTGGTGCTGGCAGATGCAGTGTCAGTTGCGAGCCATCTCCTTCCTGCCCAAAGTGGCTCCCGGCTGGGGTCTCTGAGAGGGTCAGACCCTCAGCCGGTTCCCACCCTGCTCCAGACCCGCAGCACTCCCCTGAGCTCTGGTATTGCAGGCAGATGTTCTGTTCCCAGATCCAAAGGTCGAGAAGCTCTGCAGATGGACACTTGCGGGTCCCGCTCAGGGGGCCACAGGGTCGCAGGTGCCTGGGAGGAGCTAAGGAGATCGGCTGTGCAGTGCAGCTGCGTGGATATGGGGGCTCAGGGATCCTCTGTGTGCTGTCAGCATGACCCTAGGTCACTCGCTGGACCCCATCGCCAGCTGGGTCCTGCTGCCACCTGGAACCGCTTTTCTGGTGTGGTGTCTCCACCTGGCCTCCAGCCCCACGTGGCAGTGAAGGCTGGGCTGGTGGACACCGTTCCCTGGAGCGTCGGTCACTGGCCGGTGCTGGCCGCTGCACCCGACACACACAGGAGGGAGGCTCACTTGGCCCCCTCTCCAAGGGCTCCGGCTGTGATCAGCCGGCTTCAAGGCAGTGTGGACGGGGCTGGAGGAGGCGTGTGGCTTCCTTCATAGCAGCAGGAAGCAGCAAGAGAGGGGGAAGCACCAGGAACAGAAGCAGACCCTCAGGCCGTGGCCCGTTCACCCCCTCCAACCAGGCTGTGCCTCCCAATAGCACAGCCAGCCAGGCAGTCATCAGGGAGGGCCCGCTGGCAGGCAGAGCACCCCACGACCCAACCACCTCTCCTGTACAGGACTCTGTCCCCGCATAACGCCGAGGCCAGGGCTATCCTGTGTCTTGGCTCCTGTCAGTGCCTGGAGACCCCAGCTGCTGTGGACACCAGAGGGTGAGGCAGCTCAGTGCGCAGTCATGTGGCCAGGGATGCACGGAGCCTGGAGCCGTCGTGCGTCCTGGTGGCCCCGGTCTGGGCTCCACCAGGCTCTGCCCTCCTCCGGCTGCCCGCTGCACTAGTGCAGGGCAACACTTCAAAGCTTTAAAATTTTAGAGTAAATTTTAAAGTGACCTCATAAAAGCTAAAAAAAAAAAAAAAATCATGTTTAATGAGTTCTAAGTTTCTGTTTCTCAAGAGAGTGGATGGTGGGGGTGGCACACACCAGTGGGCTCTTTTAGCATTTGCGTGTGCACACACATGTGCACACAAGCACGTACACCTACACACACGCACACACACACGCACACACACACACACACACACACAGCTGTGTGAGGCTGTGTAGCAGAGCAACGCCACGGGGGATATGCCTTTGGAAGCATCCCGAGGTCTCTGACCCAGTGTGTGTGTGGCCCAAAACATCTCCTCCTTCACTCTGTGAGCTGCGGCTTCTCACTTGGACCCAAGGACCAATCCCAAGAATTGATTCTGCCCATCTTCTGTATCCAAGTGTTCTTTTCCACACTCGACAAGTACGGTGACAGCAGTGGACACATCGGCTCTGTTAGCAGCAGAGCGCTGGGAGCAGCGGAGCCGTGCCTGCTCTGAATCACTGTCACCAGATGCAGTGGAGAGCAAGCCGGCAGTCCCTATGCCAGCTTGAGCATCTCCCTCTGCTTGCTGGAGCTAGGAAAGATGCGGAAATTCCTTCTCCCATGGACAGGACAATGATGTTATTGTAAATTCAGTACAAAAAAACTCAGCTTAAAGAACAAATTATTTGTTCTCATACTTAGGACAGAAAAACAAGGCTTGGCCAAGTTGGCGTCATGATAAAACAACATTCTCTTTGAACGGAGGGTCCGGGTGTCCCTGAGGTCGCTGGTGCTCCCCCCACAGGCTAGCGGGACCTGCTGGGAGAATCCACCCATCTAGCCCATAGCCCCAGCCGTCCACACTTACGGTGGGTACGCTGGTTCCCAGGATAGCTGGAGACTGACAACTTTACATGAAAGTGCCCGAGGCACGGAGCCAGCATACAGCTCTGTCTGACGCAGGGCTCCTTCTCTCCCTTTCCATCTCCCGTCAGATTTCCCAAATAAACGTTTGAGCTCTTGAGCAGCTGCCTAGCAAATCAACTCAAGCATCCAACAATGGCACTTCTGGAGGTCTTGTCAACCAGGCTTTTAAATTTTTTGGATGCAGTTGTATAAAAATCGGTTGGAAATCTTTAATTGAATAGAATCCACAAATGTCAGTCATTAACATTTTTAGCAAATTGTAATTATTAGAAACAAAAGTTCCAAGCAGGGAGACACTGCACTTCGGCCACAAGAAGGAGAGGCAGAAATTCGCCCTCTCCCCGGCGTGGGAGGCTCCGCGCACCCTGGGAACCCTGCCAGCTCGGCTGTGCATCCCGACACGCAGGGGAGCTTGTAAGGGCAGCGCCTCGGTTTCACTGGGGACATCTGTGCTGCAGGCCAGGAAGGGATCAGGTGGAATGGGCCTGGAATTTTCCAGTATCTGTGTTTGGTAAAGCAGTCCGAGAGTCATGAATAGAGATGATGTATTTGACACATTTTGTTGTGAAAAAATATGCGTTGGAAAATATGTACCCTGAATAGCAGCAAAGGCAGCGCCTGTGACAGTGCTTCTGCTGAACATGGCTGCATCCCAGAGCGAAAATACTGGGCTGGAAAATGCTCCCTGTGCACCAGAGCTGACTCGGAGCTTTCCGGGTGCCTCAGTGCCGGCAGACAGAATCCTTTCTCAATTAAAAGCGTCACTGATTGAGAAAAATCAGGTGGAAGTTTAACATAAACCATGAAGTACAGTGCAGATAATTACATGCAACCTTATGTAAAAGCAGGAGACGCGAGCTGCAGTGCACACACATGTGCATACAAGCATGTACACCTACACACACGCACACACTCGGAGGAGTGCCGTGGACACCGCGGCAGACAGCTCGTGGATGGTGGGAATATGCAAATAGGTGCTGCGAAGACTTTATTTTTTAATGTTCAAATAATTACAAGAAGAACTTTTAAATTTTGATTTAACAGACATGTACTTTGGTGAATTAAAATTTTGTTTTTAAAAATAACTTCCAGATTAGACAACTGCAGGGACCACGGTTTGATCCCGGATACCATCCCCCAGGGCAGGCTGATCTGGCCATAATATAAAAATAAATAAATAAAAAAAAATAAAAATAACTTTCAAATGAGACTAGCTTAGGACTACGAGTATAATAAAGTCAACTTATGAGTCAGTAAATGCATATTATAGGCTCGATTGTAATAGGTGTATATAGAATATACATAGGTATGATCCGAGTGAGCAGAGCACCCCTGAGGCACGGTGGCCACAGACTCAGGCCCTGCAGCCTGGTGGCTAGGCGCCCCTGCGCTGTGTGGTTGGCAAGCACTATAGTATTTTGGCAACTGTGAATTATTTTGGTTGATATTGTTACAAATCTTTTAAAATATTAATACAATTTTATGAATGTCTCTTGCAACCCTCATTCCTGTCTCTACTGTTCCCCAATTTTTGTCATTTCAAAGGCTTTTCTATGTTATTTGTAATTATACATGGAGGAAACTTAAGATAGTATTTACACAGTATCTGTGAAGTCCCTGTAGGAGCCCAGGGAGCCTTGACCTTGACAGTGGGGGTCCCCTCTGCAGCCCCATCCTGTATTCTGTCCCCTTCGGCCCCCTCCCTGTCTATCCAGTGTCCCCATGGCCATCAGCCTGAGTCTTGCAGGGGCCAAGCCCTTACATGGCCCTCTGTCTGCTGCAGGCTTTGGCCTTCAGTGGATGCTCTGGGATACGTGTACTTGGGTCCTGGGGTGCTGAGGCTCCTCTGCTGTCTTGGTGGGACAGTCCCACCTGATGTTGTTCCTGGGTTCTGTCTGAGGAAGGAATCCTGCACATGATGGCTGCCACTTTTCACGTGCCCGGTGTCCAGCCAGCACCTAATGGGCCACTTCTAGGCCTGTCCAGTGTGGTTTTCTGGTGGGAACGCCATGTCCTCATAACACCCAGGACTGCCTGTGGCTCGGGGCACGTGCCTGGGTGCTCTTGTCCCTGTGCCCTTGTTGCCTTTGACCTCACGGCGGATGCCGGCAGAGCACAGGCCGCTGCCCCAAGCCCTGACCCCGCCCCCCATGTCGTCGGCCCTGACAGTCTTGACTCGGTTGCAGTGAGGAATGTAGGGCGATGGCAGCTGCGTCCTCCTTCTCTGAAATGTGGCTGATGGTTTCCAAATGTTCCTGTTGGTTCTGACAGCTGTTCTGGAACCCGGGACGTCTCCTCCTTCCCCCAGCGCCCCAGGGCTCTCTGCTCACTTCATGAGCGGACACCCAGGCGTGAGGTCCCTCTGTCCACTTCTTTCCTCACATTTCAAAGGCTCAGGCCACGTCACTGGCCATGTCTCATGTGCTGCCCTCTCCCCTGGGACCTGGTGCCTGCAGCTGCTCCCAGATGTCCCCTCGTCACCCTGCAGCTCAGCCCAGGGTCCACTGCCTCCAGCCAGCCTTTCCTGAGTGCCTTGGCTTGACCCTGGGCAGGCCTGGTGCCCACGTCACAACAGGCTACTTGTCTGTGTTTCTTCCACCCTGGACCACAGCCCTGTTGTTCATCCTGGTCCTCAGGTGGCCCCCAGAACATATGCAGGGAATCATTCTCCCCGTGTGAACCTGGCTTCACAGTTTTGTGAGACCTCTAGGCATAGAATGTAACCAGGCTGGGGTCACCTAGTGCCAGGGCTCAACACCAGCCCCTGGGTCCTACGTGGTGGTTGGATCTCTCTCCCCCTGCCTGATCTCTCTCCCTGATTCAGGGGTGCCCAGCTAGCCCTTGGAGAGGGGGCTCTGTCTGGCTCATCCCCCTGGGAGCAACCAGCTCGGGCTCGCTGGACACTTTGAGGACAGACACCATGGCCTCTTGGCCACAGTTGTCTCTGGATGGTTCCCAGGGCCAGGAACTTGGTGCATATTCAGACAGCTGGTGCTACCCTGAGTAGGGTCCTTGATCTTAGAAACCTGGAGCCCGGAGTCAGATGCACCTGGAGCACAGGCGATTTCCACGGACCGTGAAGGACCCCACCAGGGGCCCTGGAGTCTGGGAAATGCATTCCCACACCTGCAGATGAAGGAGCATCGGCGCTGTCTTTTCTGCCCCTCTGTCTTTTCCAGCCCCTCCCGCCTCTACCAGTGGAGGTTTCCTGAGCTTCCGCAGGGCCCCCTGCAACCCCAGAGAGGTACAGGAGAAGCCCAGCCTCGCATGCCGGGCCCACCTGTGGGCTCAGATGGGTGACAGGGGTAGCTGTGGCCCATGCACATCTGCCACCTAGAGCCCCATCTGCCAAACCCAGCCCGGGACTCGGCAGAGGCAATGTCTTCCTCTGCTCCCTTCTAAGACAGCTCTCATCTTCTTGAAAAATCCTAATTGTCACAGGAAGCTTATTCCCATTTGTGGCACAAATGGAGCCTGTCCCCAGGGGATGGGTGCAGACAGCCGGGGCAAAGAGAGAGGCTGCCAATAAAATGAGCTGCTTGGTACTGGCTGATCATGTGGCCTTGCACGTGACAAGACAAGCAGCCTGGGGCCAGTGTGTGTGTGTGTGTGTGTGTGTGTGTGTGTGTGTGTGCACGTATGTCCATGTGTGTTATGCAGGGCCGGACCTGGAAGCACTCGTGCTATCTGAAGCGCCCCACACCCCACCAGCCTGCGCCAGGCCTGAACCACAAGGGGCCTGGTGAACATAGTGCCTCTGGCCGGGTTCAGATGGTGATGCACAGTCCCAGGATGTGGGCCAGGAGGCAGAGGGGTGGCAGTGACGCTGCTGTCCTCCCAGCCCGTGGCATCCTGGCCTGGCTGAGCAGCAGCGTGCCCTGCAGCACTTCCTGGGGAGAGGGTGTATCAAGCCCACTTCTGAGATTCTGCTTCCTGGGGCTGGGCTGGGGTCCAGGTCTGTCCATTCTGCCTCCCTGAGCTCCTGACCTTCCCTCTCCAGAAGGTCTAAGTGACATGTGCCTGCTGGCCTCCGTGCGCTGCACGAGGTCAACTGTCTCCTCCCCTGAGTTCCTATGCCCTCGTATCATTCATACATTGGTCTTGGAAGTGCGTGCGTGTGTGTGTGTGTGTGTGTGTGTGTGTGTGTGTATGTGTGTGTGTCTCCCAGCCCCCACTCACCCTTGAGCCCTGGGAAGGCCGGGGTGCATCACAGGCCAGCAGACTCCCCAGGCCCGCAGGGTCCCTGAGCTTCAGGGTGTGGACCCCACTTGGTCTGAGCCCACTGCCTTGGCTCTGAGCCAGTCCAGAGCCTACTCAGTTCTTTCTGCCATATCTACGCCTCTCAACTCTGCTCTTCCAGCAGCCATACCTTGTGTTTAGATTCCTCCAGAGCTAGCTTGAGCCCAGAGCAGAAGTCCTTTCACAGTTTCCCCGCACTCAAATGCTTTGTGGAAGACATGAGATTTGGTGTATGTGGACATCAGATAGGAGAGCTACAGCATACGCCATCTTGCTCCCTGCAGGCTTCCTTCCTTCCTTCCTTCCTTCCTTCCTTCCTTCCGGTGCATCTTGGAAATTCTTCCCCTTATCTTCAGCAGAGTGGTTCCACCCATTCCTAGAGCATCCAAAACTCAACTTCAGCCCTGGGAATCTTTTCTAAGCCAATCCAAGGGATGCTGGTGTTTTGATCTGCTTTCCATGGTAGCCTGCCCGTGGAAAGTACGTGGTGTGGAGGGGGCATCGATCGGCACCTGCCAAGAGAGTTCTGTTCAGTGTAAGCCACAAGTTCCTTACAGAAGAGAGAGGAGTCAAAGGTGTTTCCTTGGAGACAAGAGCACCAGGCCGCAGACACAGACCAAGAAGAGGCTGGGTGGGGGTGGGGTCGGTCAGCCAGTGCTGGGCAAGGTCCTCGAGTGAGCGTCCTTGGGGCCAGGAGGGGGCATAGCCAGGAGCCCTCAGCATGAAGCAGTGCTTTCCATATGTGGGTGGCAGCTGAGTTTCTGGCATGGATGTGTCCGGTGGGTCAGCACAATGCTGTTGCTTGTTTCTTAATGAACTGAATCAAGCTCCTAGGAATAAGTCTCGTGGCAGTGGTTTTAGTGGCACTTTTGGGGGACCGAGATGCAGGCATCTTAGGGGACCATCATCAGGTCTGCCTGCAGGCAGAGCTGCTCGCAGGGCACTAGGTGTGACCGCCCTCAGGTTTCTTAAGCCTGGAGCCTCAGCCTGTGGCACACAAGCTGCCCTGGTGCAGTGAGAGCCTCTGTGGCTAGCATCTGTGCTGTCCCGGCCATGGCATTGGTTCTGCCAGTGTCACTGACACCTGCTGAGCTCAACTGCCCCTCAGCCTTAGAGCCCAGGACTCTCTGGCCCACAGAGTGCCAGGGCCTTGTCTGTATGGAAGAAAGCCTGGCCTAGACAGCCTGGCAACCCTTTGCCCACTCTAGAGAGGCGTGAGGGCTGTGCTGTGCCCCTGGATGGTGGGAGGTGGGCGGGCGGTGTGACGCGCTCAAGACCTCAGGCAGGCTGCTTGCGAGAGGCTCAGTTTCCCCATCTCCAAAGCAGGGACGGCAACACAGATCCTGAAGCTTGTTTACTGGACTCCTGGAGACAGTATGTGTGAAGCACCCAGCCAGGAGCAGGCCCCCTGAGCTTGTGAGTTCCCGAGGAAGCATGATCGACCACCACATCTCTGCATCGGCTCAGCACTATGCCCTGGCATGCCTCCGCAGAGTGACTCCAGCCCAAACAAAGGAGGTGAGTGTGGGAGGGGTGGGCCAGGTCCACACAAGGGCTGGACATGCCTGGCCCTCTGAGGCCTACACCAGTGCCCAAGAATAACCTTCCTTGGTGCAGAATGACAGAAATGTAGAAGAAGCCTGCCTGAGGCCAGATGGTGACTGTGGCCACTGTAGCAAACCTAGTTGCAGGTTTCCCAGAAGTCAGTGCTGAATGCTCACAGCCAACAAAGGGTCGGGGCTCTTTGTTCCACACCAGCAGTCAGCAGCTACAGTCCTGTCTGTCTTGGTCTCACACAGCTGTGCCCTAAGCCCTTCCAACTCTGGACAAGAACCCACTGCACTTCATCATGGTGGCTGTGAGGTAGCCGAGGGCATTTCACAGCCAGGACAGTGCCTTCTGCCTCTCTAGGCACACAGTGGGGTTCACTCAGAGTCTTCTCTGTCAGGGAGCGTGGGCTGCAGCAGCCCACTGCACTTCTAATTTAATTATTGATTGATTCTGCCTTGATATCAGAAAAGGCCCTGTGAAGTGCAATTACTTCCTTGTACCCAAGCGTTGTGATTGTCTAATGATCGTCTCTAACAGGAGCCGAGCATCCGTCTTGCTTTTAATTAAACCACTCTGCTAGGGAGGGAGAGAGCCGGTCCGTCTGCCCACGGCCAGCCTCAGCCACACCTGGGGTGACGGCACTGGGCTCTCTGGCTGCAGGCTGTGGGGCTCAGACCCTGCAGGGCATTTAGGAGCAGAGCTGCCATCCCAGGGTCGAGACCCCAGTGAGACAAGTGCTCTGTGCCCTCATCACCTTGCCAGATGTGCTGCTCCTTCTGAGCCCCCAGGACCCACGAGTCTGGGACCCACGCTGAGGCCTTGAGGGGACAGAGCAGGGCTAGGCTGGGGGAGCAGCAGATGTGGGGCTCAGAGGTGAATTTCTCGGTCTGCCCCTTAGCAGCATGCATGTCGGGGACACGCAGCGATCCGGGCCAAGCATATAGATCTGGAGGCCTGGTGGCTGGTGGGAATCTTCTGACTCTTAGAGCTCTCTAGGCTTTGGGATCCTATCATTTTATCTTGAACTGACACCCAGTACCTGCACATTTGTGGGGCATAGGAGTGGCACTTGGATGCCTGTACAGCGTGTAGTCACGGACGCGGGATGATTAGTGTCCCAGGCCCTGCAGTCCCTTCTCGTCTCTCTGGAGTGGGAGCCTTTGACATTTTCTCTCATAGCTGTTTTGAATCATAAGCAAATTATTTGTGTGCTTGGGAGTGCCAGCATGCGCTCCTGCTACCCAGCCCAGTGGCCTTTCTGTGCCGACTGCCCTCTCGCATCTGTCCTCTCCCCAGGGTCTCCTACATGGGGTGTTTGCATTTCTTTTCAGCATGCGGCCTTGGGGCTTAGCCACGCTGTTGCAAATGGCAGGATCTCCTTTTTGTAGCTGAGTAATATTTCACACATAAATACCTTCCCTCTGTGGGTGAACGTGGAGGCTGACCCTGGGCCCTGGCTGTTGGCTATGAACACGGGGTGCAGGTCTCTGACGAAACTCGCTGCTGCTTCATCGGCTCCGGGTGAGGTGCTCTGGAGCAATGGAGCGGTGGACTCAAGTGCAGGGCAGCAGCTGAGAGCGCCCAGTGAGATCTCTGCTGTGACCTGTCTCAGGTGGCAGGGACCTGAGGTGGGGCCCCTCCCCGAGAACCTTATGTGTGACAGAGGAGCTTGGAGGTGGTGCTGGGGCTGTCTCCAGGAGCTCAGGCTGGCCAGAGTCCTCTTCCTGACAGGGCTTCCAGAAGCCTCAGATGCTCAGACTTGCCCCCTGGCCCCTGCTAAGAGCTCAGATTGATTCTAGCAATGCTTGGGAGATCTCTCAGGGGTCTGCACGGCTGCACTTCAGCAGCACCTCGGTACCCATCCACCCCAGGACCCCATGTCTGCCGGCAGTTGCTGACACCGGAAGACAGGGGTTGGGTCTGGCATCTGCATGACTGTGGGTCCTGCTTGGGTCCGCAGTGGTTAGGAGCCTGGGGCCGCAGAGAGGCTGCTCCCCCTCCTCCCCTATCCTCTTCTGGTTCTTCCTTTGAAGCGCTCAGAGCTGCTGCTCAGACTGGCCTAGTGCCCAGGCCCGTCTGTCTACCTGGCGTCCTTCCTGTGTCAGCCGATGGACCACCGGCCTAAGGATGAGGCACAGAGGCTCTGCCTCTCTCTGACTGGGCTCGTGGGAGGCTTCTCGGAGGAAGGGGGCGTGGATGCAGCTAGGGCGGGTGCGGGACCTGGATCCTCTGAGCCCTGTTCCTGGGGTCCTGATGGAAGCTCTGGCTGTCCTAGGCAGGGAGCTCCTTGCCTCCTCCCAGTGGCAAACGTGTTCTGTAACACGTCTGCCTACAAGGGTAGTCAGGAGAGGCTTTGGAGCCCATAGACTCCAGCTATGCCCAGGGTTAGGACGCAGCCACTGCCGCCTTAATTGGCCCTGCGCACCTCGTCCTGGCATCCAGACTGCCATCCTTTCCCTGCAGGCCGAGTGGGAGACATTTGTCTTAGTCACTTTCTTGTCACTGGGACAAAACATTGGACAGCTGCAATATAAAGGCGCGGGTTTATTTTGGCTCACAGTGTCTAGAGATTCAGTCCATGGTGAGGAGAGGCGGGAAGGGCCTGGCAGAGGAGTGCGTGCCGCTTGGGGCAGCCAGGAAGCAGGAGAGAGGAGAGCAGGGCGTGGACCCCCGGGGCACGCCTTCCACCCACGCTTCACCGCCTAAGAGCAAGTGGGCCCTGACTGTATCGGTGGCCCCCACGACCGAGTCACCTTCGGAGGCCCTGCCTCTCTACGTACCCAGCTTTGGGGAACATTCTAGATCTAAACTGTAGCAGCACTGTTACAGATGACCTAGACATCTAGTGTCTTTGCTGGCTGAGCCACTGTCTTAGTTACTGTTCTGTGATTACTGAAACAAATACCGGACACATAAGCTTAGGGGAAGAAGGGTTTATTTAGCTCGCAGTTGCTGGAGGTTTCAAGATGCTGCCACTGCTTTATAGAGTCTGGAGGAAAGGCTGGGGCGCTGCCGTGTCCAGGATGATTCGCTCCATACCTCCGAGAAACCACCGCCTGCAGCTGGGAGGGCATTCCGACAGTGCATGCTGTCAGTTTAAAGGTTCGCGCCTCCCTTGGCCACGCCCCTCAAGACCCTCCACGTCCTTTGGCCCCACCCCTCGAGCCGTGCACTTGACAGGTCCATGATTTACAGGAGTCTTTGAGGGGACAACTAGCAGCAGCCACTTAGCTCCTTAGGGAACAAATTTCCTTTCCTGAACCCACGGTGCTCAGCTCCCACAGCTCAGGTGCGGTGGCTCCACCCTGCGAGGGCTCTCCTTTCAGGACGAGCAGGAGGCCCAGCGTGGTCTGATCAGAGTCCTCGGTGACCAGCTCAGAGGAAGACACGCGACTCTGGGCAGGCCAGTCAGACCTTTTCTGGAACTTTGTGCTGAAGTATTGAGGAAAGAGACATGTTTAAAAGTGTTCATATCCATCACCACTGATGGAGCCCTGCCCGTGTGCCCAAGGCAGTGGGCAAGATGCGTACTAATAAGTTATAACCAATGTACACGTAGAATAGCTAAAATTTTAAACTTTATTATGCTAACAGGCAGATTGCCATTAATACCCTTCGAAATACCCTGCTTTGAATGCACGTTTCCCGTGGTTTTCACCTAATCATGCTGTCGTGGCTGCCGTGGTACCCTGAATCTGTGAATAACATTTCCCTTTCCTGGTCATTTTGACTTTGGGGAAGGCTGAAAAAAGGAGCAGGAATCCAAAGGCACCACGCAGCGCCAGACCTGTGAGCAAGGTGTGTGAGGACACAGGGTCACGGTCTCCTTCGACAGAAATCAGCATAAGTGCTTTGGATTGATCCATCACATCTGGGCTGCCATGGAAAGACACCCAGAAAGAGGAAAGGGGATTCCCAGAACTGCTTCAGAAAGCGGCGAGTCGTGGGCCATGCGCTTTCAGAGCTGGGGAGGGCTTTGTGGGCCACTGGGGCCATGGGTCTTATCTCACAATGCTTTTTTAAAACATAAAAACACTGAGCAGACTTTGTGATCCCATCTTGCCTGTCATTTGCAATCCTTCAGAGCGCCACAGCATGACACGGTCACTCCATCTCTGTTGAGGTGGGGAGCCCAGCCCTGGCGAGGCTGTCACTCTCTAGACCATGGTGCAGTCAATAGTTTGAAAGTCTGGATGTGACTTGAGGGCCCCCTGCCTCCCTGGGGCTCTGGGGTTCACATAGTGACTGGTGCTGAGCTCCAGGATGCCCGCACGCAGGGGGCCAGGAGGAAGGGCCTGGGAGCTAGGATGCTGAGCGTGTTCCGTAGCAACATCTGGACTCTTGGGAGCTCTCCCTGGCCATTTGTAGATGTTGGTGCTGAGCTCCAAGAGCCTCTGCAGACCGGGGAAGAGCTCTGTTTACTCGTCATAGGGTAATTGGTGGTGGTGAGAAATTAGAGCGTGTCTAAATGTCCCCGAACGAGGAGATGATTAAGCAAATGATGCAGCCAAAGATGCGTGCAATGACTTTGTAATAACTGGGAGGGGACGCCTAGCATATTGAGTGGGAAAGCCAAGGTAAAGAATTTATGCTTGGAGGCTGACCTCAATCACATGAAATTATAGGTTGAAGAGAGACAGGGACCCTTACTTTTTTTTTTTAAAGACTGAAATACCCCAATGTTTCTGTAGCAGTTTTCTTTGGGTACAGAGATATATACTTGCTTTTTATTTTTAGTTTCTAAAACTTTTCACAATGGGCAAACATTCTGTTTAGAATCAGTGTTAAAACCATCTTATTAAAATTCTGGTAGGGGGCCAGGGAGATAGCTGTGTGGCACAAGTGCCTGCCGGGAGAGTACGAAGTCGTGAGTTTGAACCCTTGTCCCTCAAAAAAAAAATTCTGGTATGGAAAACATCACCAGGATTGCATTCCCAGAGGGGCAGATGATGTCCCACACCCGCCACAGGAGAGCAGAAGGAAGCTGGGGCTTCTCCTGCACTCGCCTTTGCTGTAAACCATCTCCAGGGTGGGACCCACGACCTCTGCATGCGTGGCGAGCAGCAGGACCTCGCTCGCCAGCATTGTCCTCGAGTTTTAGTCAAATGTTGCTGTCACCTGTGTCGTGCCTTCGAGGGAAAGCGTGAGCTATAATGACAGCGGCAAGAAAATAAGCAGAAAAGCCGCCACATCCCTGCGCTAGGCTGGGAGGGGAGGCTCCCCGTTGCGTGCTAGGCCTTCTGCTCCCACGTCTCACGCTGTCCCCCGCCCCCCCTCTTGCCCAGCCCTGACATTTGCTGGGGCTCGGGTGCAGCGAAAGTGTGACTGCAAGCCCACCTGCCAGCTGTCTAAATATTTATAAATTATAAATCAAGTTAACGAACTGTTAAAAAAATGTTCTAGCCTTGTGCCTTGACAAACATACCTTCATGACAGCAGGGTGGGGAGAAAAGTATAAAGCCACGCGTTATTTTTGACAATTGAGATCTGGCAAAATATCAAAGTGATGGAATTGACTTATGATTGCGTATGCCTGGGTGTTCCACGGATGGGCCGATAATGCCTGGGTGAGCCATGCGATCAAAACAGGCATAATTTATAAATTATTGTATGCTTATTCTATAAAATTTATTTGTCTTGCCTTCATTTCAGCACTATCACTAATTATGTTTTATAATTAAAATTTTCACATAATTGCCTTTTATTGACATCACTGACAGATTGGACCCCCTTTCTTGGGCGGTTGTAGTTCTTGGGTAGTTCTCAAACTTCTGCTGGGAGAAGCGGCAGTCCGCAGGGGCAGCCCCAGCTGGGGTTTCCAGTAAAACTCTTAGAGGAGAATATTGGTCTGCAAGCAACCCAAATCACTTTGAGATGTTCATTCCAGGGTTTCATCACTGTGGTGGGGTTGTGCATTTTACCTTATCATGAGCACAGACGAAAATCATAAAAGGCTTAAATTTCTTCATGTAAAGCCTCTGCCACTTGTGTCGGATTCTGGGCTGGTGACGTGGCTCAGTGGTGGACATCGGCCTGCGCGTGGGAGACCTGGGTTCCTTCCCAACACTGAAAAAGAAAAGCAGCAGCAACAACAAATGGTTCCTCCAGCATGGCAGGGTGCACATGGCCGGGTCCCTTGGGTGAAGTCCGTCTGGACGCCTATGTGGAAGTGTTCTCAGCTTCTGTGTGCCAGGCCCTGAGGACCAAGGCGCTAGAAAATGGCCTGAGCCTACCGAGTGAACAGGGTGCAGAACAATGAAGCTGATGCCCAATGAGAGGCCATGTGGGGGCCATGGCGCCCACGCCGAGGGTGCACTGGAGCCGGGCTGGGCCTTCTCCCTGCCCCTGAGCCTGCCTCTCAGACCTCTCGACCTCCAAAGCCAGTCCGCCTGCCCCAGAGGTGCTGCTGGAGCCCACCGCCTTGGCTCTGGGGATGCCAGGCCACAGAGGCGGTCAGGCGGAGCGCCGCTACAGTGTCTAGGGCCAGGTGTGTGTGCCAGGTGGATGTCTGGCTAGGAATTATTTCCTCAGTGTTTGGAAAGCTTGGCTCCATGCAGTCCTGCTTCCAGGGCGGGGCCAGGAGGTATGGACCCATTCTGCCTCTGACTCGTGGTGTGCGGCCTGTTTTCTTTTCCAGCATGATCTGGAAGGGCCCCTCTGATGGCCCTGGTGCAGCCTACTTTCTCCTGTTGGGGTGGGCACTCAGTGGCCCTTTCGATTGGCCACGAGTTGCCTGGAATGCGTTCATGTCGTCTTACTGCTCCCCTGGTCACCTTGGAGGTGGTTTCTATGCAGGTGCTGTGTCCTCCTTCCCGAGGGTGGCCAGGGTGGCTCGGGTAGCTCTCCCTCTCTGGCTGGCTTCGTCCTGCCGAGCTCTCGTGTGGCTATGCCAGGTCCGAGTGCAGCAGCAGGGCGGATGTCTGCTGATCCCTGGTGCCAGGAATGGGTCTCAGAGGCTGTCAGGGAGCCCTAGCTTGGAGGGGGCTGGTCAGTGTCCTCCACTGGGGGGCCTTGGGGGACCACGGTTAGGGGTCTGGGCTCTGCGAGTCATGCACTTTTCCTTGGACTGGTCAGGCCCTGGTGTGGTGCCCGGAGCCTTGGGGGAGGCTGGTGGCCGCCTCCTGGATGTGGTGCGGGGAGTTTTGCACACAGACCCAGTCCAGAATCGATCTGGTCCTCTTATGTCCCAGGTCTAGGCAGGGAGAGCACAGAGGATGTCACTCTCCCCTTAGCTCAGAGCCCAGAAGTGGCCAGTTCTCAAGCCTTGTAGCCCTAGGTGTTGGCTGACGGGTGGCTGCGTTTTAAGTTGTTGAAATTTTGGATTTGACTCTGAGTACTTGGAAGCTGCTGGCCACTGAGCAAATGACTTCTGGCACCCACAACTTGGCTACAGTGACCCGGTGCCCGGAACCTCAAACACCCGTCCACTGCTGCTCTGGAGCAGACACAGGAGGGAGGGAGTGCTTCTGCTGCTCCCTGACCCTGAGTCCTCTGTTACCCCTGCTAATCTCATGTCCTGTGACCCCCGAGTCCTCCATCCCCATCCTGACCCCTGAGTCCTCCATCCCCATCCTGACCCCCGAGTCCTCCATCCCCATCCTGACCCCGAGTCCTCCATCCCCCTCCTGACCCCGAGTCCTCCATCCCCCTCCTGACCCCGAGTCCTCCATCCCCGTCCTGACCCCCAAGTCCTCCAACCCCCTCCTGACCCCGAGTCCTCCATTCCCCATCTCGTGTCTGAAATGTTTAGTGCAGGAGCCGATCCCCTGTGTCCCCAGCGCCGCATCTCTGAGCCCTGGGCCTGGGCCTCAGGCCTCTTCTCACAGCAGAGCCTCTGACCTGAGTAGCACTTGGGCCTCGTGCACTTTGCAGCCCTTTGCGCCTGTGATTTGTCTCACAGTGACCCAGAGGTCCAAGCTGGCCAAGCAGGCCTCTGTGTCCCTCATCGTAGGGTTCTAGGCCCCAGTGGAGAAGACTGGACCTCTCACTGCTCCATACAGGCCTCGCGCTGGCGCAGCCCCTCCCGCCCATGGCCACCAGCTCCACCTAAGACCACAGGGCCTGGCAGTGGTGACCCTGCCCAGCAGTGTCAGTGACACCACTCCCTTAGGACAGCCGTCCGCAGCCACGGCGGGAGTGAAGCTGCCCCTCACCCCCCTGCTCTGCACTTTCTGGGATGCTGTGGACTGTAGTCCCTGACCCCTCAGCAGGTCCTCTGTGTGGTGGTGACCTTGGCTATCCTGAAGTGGATCCCCACTGCCTTCAGTCAAGCCCAGGAATCTCTAGGTGACGCATGCCAGGATCCGCAGTCCTGCTGCCCTCGCTTGCTCGCTGCAGGGGCCCTCGCTGCTGCCTGCGCCTCTGGGCCCACACCGTCCCCAGCAGCTCCTCCTGGGCCCCTCCCCCTGCTCACTGTTCTCTCTGTCCCTGAGCTGGATTGCGTATGTACAAACGCCAGCTACTCTCTGCTCTGTTGTCTTCCTGAGACTTGCATTTTCTTATTCTTTTCTTCCAAATGAGAGAAAGCAGGTTAAGTGAAGAAATAACTCATTAAGGGAATGGCGTTAGCGTTGGGTATTGGGGCCACCTGGAGTCAATTCAGGATCGAGGGACTTCATTAGTCTTCCAGAGCTGAAGGTGGGCCTGGGAACCCAGAGAGCTGGGGACAGGCAGGGCCTTTGAGGACCTGAGTGTCCAGGGCGGAGCGGGAGGCTGTCAGCCCTGTGCTTGTAAGGAGCCATCGGAGGGCTGCTTGGGCCTGGTGGTCCTCACCTTCCTGAAGCTCTGCAGCAGGGAATCAGATCTTGAGCCTGAGAAGTGCTGCTGGGAGCCCCAACTTGTAGGCTATGGCAGCAGGAAGAAGAGAATGACCGAGCTGGAAGCAGGCCACTCGAGGTACACGATCCGATTCTAGTGCAGTGCTTTACAACACTGATGTTAGTGCACTGATTGTCAAATCTCTGAGCAAAGATGGGCTATTGATTCACCTTGCCTAGTGGGCAGCAGGATGGCACTGGGTTGATGTCCACCATTGCCCCCAGCAGGGCCTTGATGGCCTCGGGCACATGCTGGCATTGAATGGCACGGGCAGAGGCCAGTGGCTGGCGGGTCAACCCCCAGCATCAGGTCTGCTGCAGAGCCGCATTCTGCTGCCCTCGCTGGGCACGATTTCTGTCTGAGTGAGGCTCAGGGACCTTCGACTGACTAGTGACACCAGGCCTGGGCCTCCTGGGGAGCAGGCCGTAGTACCTTGACGTGGCACATGGGTCTTGCTGGTCCCTGGGCTTCCAGTGTCTGTGCTGCTGGAGTGAGCACGCTAGGCCTCTCGAGCTGATTGTGGGCCACATCCCTGACCACATCAGTCCCGTGGTCTGCTGGGCAGTGGCATCTGTGGAGTGGGCCCTCAGTGTCTCCACACAGGGCTTCTGAGGCTGTTCTGTGGCCTTTCTTCTTGTGACTATTTTAGGCAAACAGAACTTTTCTCTGGAGAGCAACCTGGACACTCGCCAAAAGAAACTGGAGCTACCCTGAGTACAGGTCTGCCTGAGACCCCCGGGTCTCTGCAGCCCTTCTTCCAACAGGTGCTCTAGGGTCCCACTGAGGGCCGCCACAGATGCTGCTAGCACCAGGCACTTGCTGCACGAAGTCGGGGACACGCAGGAGGGCCTCAGGGCAGGACGAGCCGCTGGGGCTGAGCTCACAGAGGCCAGTGGTCCGGACCTCCTCGGAGAGGGCTGGGTTCCTGCACCAAAGGTTCTGCACGATGCCATCACTCAGCCAGTGTAGCTCCCGAGGTGCTGCTGTCTGCGTTCTGTGGAGCTGGAGCTGGGGCTCGGGGCTCAGGCTCCTGGCTGTCACAGGGCAGTGAGTATCAGAGAGTCAGCCACTGTTCCCGCCCATGCACCATGCCCCAGCCCGATACCTCTCTCCTGAGGTGGTGGTGCCATGAGCCTCAGGGGAGCCAACACCCCCCACAAGTGTTGCGTTGCTTTTCTTCACTCATCTGGTGGTGGCCATGTGTTCTGAATCATTCCCCGCCTGGTTCATCCAGGCTGCAGCTCTGGGTGAGGCAGGGATCTCTGGCAGTGGGTGTGAATAAATTCCAACCGCAACCCCAGCCCCTGAGGGCCTGACTCTCACCCTCCAGTGCCTCTGCTTTTCACCTGGACTCCAGAGCTTGTAAATTCTGTCTTTTGGGGCGCTATGACTCTCAGATCACTGTAATGCTCTCTGTTTACCTCAGGCCCAATGAGGGCAGTGCTGCTATGTTGTCTTGTTTATTTCTTGTAGGCCTCAATGAGGGCTACAGATCACCCTGCCTCTGAGACCCCAATAGAATGTTTTGCCTGAAGATTCAGCCAGCTTCCCTCCAATACTGCCTAAGCTAAATCCAGCAAGTGTTTCCCTTTTTGCCGTGGCTGCCAGTAAGCTCAGAGACTGATTTAGGAAACATCAGTTAGCTGAACTTTTTTGGAATTCTTGTTGGTTTACCCACTAAGAATTATGGGATATGTTCACAGAGGCCCGCATGAGGTCTCTTCCTCGTGACACCGGGTGCTAAGCCCTCTCTCAGAGGTGCCCCAGAAGACACACCTCCCACATCTCCTGACCTCTCCTATGCAGGCCTGCAGTTGTTCAGGATCTCGTGTCTGCGGTGGTGGCAGGCAGGCCAGTGGCCATTGACCAGGCAAGATGAAGCCACATGCAGGGTAGGAGCTGCTGGCTGGCCCATGGCACTGGCCCTGCCATCCTCTTTATTAACCTCTAAATCAACTTGGGGCCTCACTGACTTAGCAGGAAGAGAGGAGAGGCTTAAGGAGACAAAGTACATTCCCGGACAGTCATGATTCCTTGGGCTGTCAATTCAAGTGCAACACATTAACCAAGTGCTGTAACAAGAGGAGCTACTAAAAAATGATTTATTGATACTTTAGCCCTGTTAAAACAGGTTAATGTCAATACAATTAGCTCTGGGATCAAGAAAATCTCTTGTGGAGGAAAAAGTGACAAGACAGCTGTCTCAGGTACTTTTCTCTCGTTGCTGAGACAAATACCCAACACAGAAGCCTAGGGGAGGAAAGGTTTATTTAGCTCGCAGTTACTGGAGATTTCAAAATTTAAATCAGCATGAATTACATAGCAAGACCTCATGGAGCCGTGTCCAGGATGATTGGCTCCATAGCTCCGAGAGACCGCCACCTGCTGGTTGGGGACCTCTGACAGCCTGTACTGTTAGTTTAATGGCTCACACCTCTCTTGGCTATGCCCCTCAGGCCCGACCTGGTCATTTGTCCCCGCCCCTCAAGCCATACGCTTGACAGCCCCATGATTTACATGAGGCTTTGGGGGGACAGCTAGATGCAAATCATAACATCACACCTCTGGACCCCCAAAATCTCCTGTACATCCCTTTCTGCAGAAGGCGTTGTAATCCATCTCTAAGGGCTGTCAAAGTCCCAACAGTTTCAGCATTGCTGAAAAGTCCTAGTCCCAAGTTTCCTCCAAGATCCAAGGCAAACTCTCAACTGTGAGCCCCTATACAAATAAAAAATTGAATACATCCAACATTCAAAGGCACATGATAAACATTGCTCTTCCAAAAGGTATACAGAGAAGGATACAAACCACTGGAGCCAAAACTAGCCCAAAACCCAGCAGGGCAAACATTAAGTCCTATAGTTCCATGTGGAACATCCGAAGCAGTCTGTGGCAAATTGTGAGCTCTATGTGGCTCCACCCTTAGGGCACTCCTGGTGGTTGTAGCTCCCATGGCTTCTCTCTTAGTCTGGCTTTGCTCCCTCTTTGCAGTTTTCCTTAGATTATACATGTTCCTGGCTTTTCCAAACTTCTGGGTTTTCCACAGACTAGGCTTCTCACTCACAGCTTCACACATTGACCTCCCTGGGGCACACTGGCCTACCAGGCCTTCTAAAGTCCAGGTGGAAGCCTTCTTAACCTCAGAATTCCTGCATTCTGCATGTGCCTAAAACCAGTGCCACGTGGATGATGCCAAGGCCTGCTGTCAGCTGGAGCATTAGCCAGGCTTCCTTCTCTCTTAGCTGTAGGGGTCAAGTGCCTGGATTTTGGAGCACTCTGACCCTGATTCCAAGAAACAAGTTTTCTATGCTGGTGCCATTCTGTAATCTGGCTTCAGTGTGCCCTGGCTGTCACCAGGTGTCACTGCCCGGGCCAGTGGGCACATGTTGGTGTTGTTACCCCAGTCTCCCAGGTGTTGTGTACAAATGGTTTTCTTTTCAGGCAACACTGACGAGGCGACGTCCGTGGTTTCCGGAACAGCTCTTTAGCTTTTCTTTTCCTTAGCCCATGGCTGCAGCAGGCGCCCACCTCCGCCATGGGGACTGGTGCTTAACACGTTTTAGTTCTCAGTTCCCCGCTGCTTCCCCTTCCTACCCCCTTCTGGCATTTTTCCTTTGCAAAGGCTCTGTGCCCCTGTGTCCTATTATCCACCCGTTATCTTGCTCTCTATTTACACATTGGGCTTCCCCTCTGTTAGCAACCATGTGTCATTGAAGCTTGTGTGTCAGGCTCACTTGACACAACGTGGGGTGCTCATCTTCCCACAGGTGGCTTGATTTTGTCCTTCTTTACGGTAGAGTACTACTCCATCACGTGGAAGGACATCTTTGCTCACCATCTGTCAAGACCTACCTGCGCCGGCTTGTGCTGCTGTAAACACGAGTGTGCATGCACTGTTGCAGTATGAGGTCCCTAATTCTTTAGGGAAGAGACCTGGCCCAAGGCCGGCCAGCTGGGCCCGTCAAATTTCAAGTTGTGGATTTGTGAACTGAAGGCCCCTCCAGTCAGTGTGCCGGAATGTGTATGTGCCTCCTGCGGGGCCATCCCCGTCCCTGTCTTGCCACCTCTGCCCCTTGTCTGGACATCAACTGTGATGGTTTGCTGGATCAAAGTCTGGTGTCCTCCTGCTCTGGGGCCCACGCACATGTCCCTTGGTCTCCACCTGGCTGAGGTGTAATCCTGGTGGGGGTGAGGTGGTAGCTACAGTGGAACAGCGGAGTCCTCCTCCTGTGATTGGCAGCTGGCCCACAGCTGTGGTTGGCTGGGTAGTGGGTAGGGCACTGGGGCATGGCCAGAGGCTGCTCTCCCCACGCTCATGGGGGCCTTTGCTTGGTCTCCAAGGAGATGGGGCTTCACAGTAATCTCCTGTCTCCAGAGTGCGAAGGCGCTGAAGGATCCCAGAGACATTGACCTCAAAGCTCACTGGACTTTCCTAGGCTGTACCCCTGCTGTCCTTCCAGCTGCCCCAAGGCCCCAAGAACTGCTGCCCTTTCCCGTGAGGCAGCTGGTATGTCTTGGGCTCCCTCCTCTTCCTCCCCTGACGACTGAGCTGCTGGCCACCCTTCTGCTTGCCCAAGTCAGCTTGGTGAGCGGGAGATGACCTCAAGGGCAGGAGTGGCTCCTGTTCTCTGGGACAGAGACGTGGGGGCTTCTGGGACCACAAGTGGCTGGAGGGCGCCTCTTGGGTTTCCTGGGCTGATTGCTTCCAGCGTTCTTTTCATGAAGCCGAAGAAATTCTCCCTGTGGAAATTGCCCGTCGCCATCCTGATAGTGCTTTCTTCTCATCTGAGGCCCTCGCAGCCTCTCTGCGGCTCTTACCCGGCAGCCCCGCCAGGGCTTGGCCCAGCCCGCTCTGCCCGGCTGGCACTGCCCCTCAGCAGTGTGTGCATCAAGGATCCGGCTTAGTGAGCCAGTGAGCCTGGCTTGCGCGGGGAGCCTGAGCGGGAGACCTGGGTCCCCAGATGTTGCAGGGGCACCGGGCCTGGGAGGAGAGGAGCCCCTCTCTCCCCAAAGCCCTTTATGGGTGGACTGCACTCCCTCTCCCCTCTTGCCTCCTTTGACCTCTTCCCCACTTTCTTTCTCTCATCATTCTGTTCTAATTGGTCCGTCGGGAGAATTCAGTGATGCCCTTGACGCTCGGCAAATGTTCCCACCCACTAGGCGTTCTAACATTTGCATTTTCCCCCAATTCTTTTCTATTTTCTTCCAACATGTTTCATTAGTGCAGATTGGTTATACAGAAGAATGCATTTCATTTTGGAAGATTTGTTCGTGTACCTAACAACTGTTCTGGCGTGGGTGGAAACCGTCCCCGGGGGGGCCTCGTGTGCTCACAGGCTGGCTTTGGGGAGGTGATCAGCTTAGGTGGCTGATACAGCTGGCTCAATGTGATGTTGGGGGCGGGGCCTGACAACAGGGGCGGGGCCTGGCCTTGGGGGCGGGGCCCAGGAGGGGGCTTCTTCCTCCTGGTTCCTTCCTGCTGGGTTTCCTGGCCTTCATGAGGTGAGTGGCTCTCTTCCCTCCAGTCCCTTCCACCCTGCTGGCGTTGTGCTCAAGCCTACCCAGTATCAACTAGAACTTCTGAACCATGAGTGCAAATCAGCCTCTTCTCCTGCAGGTTGGGAGTGCTAAAGATTTTGTCCCCGGGCAGAGGAAAGTGACTGAAACACACACTCCAGTCATCCTGGCCTCTGCTGCCCCACACTTGCTTGTGTCCAATGGGAACGTCCCTCCATTCAGGTTCTGAGCACCTTGGCATGGCTGCGATGTCACAACGCTGGAAGGGCTTTCTGTTCTGAGAGTTTATCCATGGCGACACCCTTAGGGCTGAGGGCAAGTGGGTGGCCAGAGGCAGCCTCATGGCCAGCCTGCTTTATTTCATGGCATCCTACTGAGAAGAGCAGGATCCCGGGGCAGGCAGCGTCCTTGGCACTGGGCATCAGGACCTGTCCGAGAGGAGGGGCCGGCCCCACCCAGCCTGGACGCCCCACCCTGTCCTCACCGCTGTCAGCTGTTGGTGTAGTTCTGCTCTCAGGCTTGCAGAGAGAGAGAGTCCAGCAGCGTTCAGGGGATGATGGATGCGCCATGGCGGCAGAAAGAGGAGTGGTCACCTCCATCTGCTCCTGTGAGCTGCCTGATGGATTGGGGGCCTGGTGCAGGCATGTGGGCACCCTGACAAATGGTCACAGGAGTGTCTGTTTCCCTGCAGCCTCAGAAGGACAGGGCCTGTGCAGAAGGCCCCATGTGTGCTCGGGCCCCTGCCAGTGATCTCACTGTGTGCCCTGACTCCTGCCAGTGGCCTCACTGTGTGTTCTCCCTCCTTCCAGTGGCCTCACTGTGTGCCCTGACTCCTGCCAGTGGTCTTTCTGTGTGCCCTGACTCCTGCTAGTGGCCTCACTGTGTTCTCTCCCTCCTGCCAGTGGCCTCACTGTGTGCTCTCTCTCCTGCCTGTGGCCTCACTGTGTGCTCTTGCTCCTGCCAGTTTGATATCACCTACCGTGAGCTCCTCACTGTTAGCTGAACATGCGGGCTGCCCAGTCCTAGGGAGACCCCATTTCCAGCCTCCAAAATTGGCAGTGAGATAAACTTCTTAACAACGTACACAGTTCCAAGTATTTTGTTGTAGCAACAGGGAGTGCACTGCAGAGTTGACCATCCAGTCCATCTACACACCCATCAGTCTGTCTATCCATCCGTCCATCCATCCATTTGCCTACCTGCCTGTCTCCGTCGATTTGTCCATCCACCTACCCATCTCTTGGCATCCACGCATCCATCCGTCCATCTCTCTGTCCGTCCATCTGCCCATCTACCTATCTGTCTCCATGCACCCATCTGTCTGTCCATCCATCTCTCTGTCCACCCATCTGCCCGTCCACCCGTCTGTCCCAGCCAGCCAGCCAGCCATCTGTCCTCTCCGTTGGTCTGGCTACTCACCACTCTCTCCTTCCACACCACCTGCCTGGCTGCCAGGGGCAAGAACCTGCGTGGGAGCCAAGCCTGTGGGTCCCTGCTGCTCTAGGACCCACACTCACGTGGGGACCACTGGTCCAGTAGGAGGGGCAGCTTGGACACTGGGGAGGTGATGCAGAGATCTGGCTACAGGGTGGGCACGAGCGCCCAGGAAGATGAGCAGTCAGAGCTCTGACAGTCACCACAGCAGCACCTCAGCAAGTGTGTGCCAAGGATCGACGGCCACGCACGAGGACAGTGTCCGCACGGGGGCCCAGGTGCCTGTGGGCTGCCGCCCTCCCTCTCCTTCTTAGTGACTACGGCGAGTCTGTCTACGTCCTCTTTCCAGCCTTAACCAGAGGCGTTTTCCTGGATAAGCCTTTATCCAGGGGCTGCAGTTCTCCTACGGATGAGTTTGTGGTGCAAAGAGCAGAAGAGCAGCTGCATGAAAGCCATGAGGAGTGTGCTGTTGCTACCACCCCAACTGCACATGGGAGAACTAAGGTGCAGACGAACTTAGTAAGTTGCCTGCGGTTGTAAGTTGGGTCTGCACAGCAGCTCTCGGAAGCAAATTCAGCCATGCCAGGACAGAACCCTGATGGGGCATGATGCAAACACCCAGCCACGCTCTCCGCCTGCTCTGTGCCAGCCTGCACACTCCAGGGCCAGGCAGATGGAGGCCAGACAGGGGCCACTGCGGAATGGGGCTGGTGTGCCCGGATGGGAGTCCCACTCTCTTCCTGCGCTGGGCCATGTGTGAAGCTGTGTCCCTGCGGGGCCCGCTTCCTGGAGTCACTGTGAGCCCATACCAGGGACCACACGGGCCTGGCCCTGTAGCCTCGCCCAGCATGTGCTGGCCACAAGTTTCTGTCCTTGTGTTCATCCTAAGAAAACAGCTGCTACAGACTCAATTTCCTTTGCTCCACGCCAAGATGCCAGCTGCTGCTCATCTCCCCGTCCCTGCCCTGGACCCTTGCCTGTGTCCCCTCAACCTGGCAGCCTTTGCCAAGAAACCAACCAGACCAGGAACCAAGCCCAGGTGGCTTCTCTGGCTGGGACACAGCCCGGCAGCTGGAGTGCCCAGAAGGACATGGGGCAAGGCATGGTTTGAGGCGGCCAGGAACATGGTGACTTCAGCAGGTCCCCATGGCAGAGATGCGCAGGGTGAGGGCTTGGGGTGCACGTCCTGGGCACATCCAAGGCTGGCTGTGGTGAGCTGAGAGGAAGGTGGCTCATGCCAGGCTGGGCATGGCCACGGGTGCCCTGGTTTGTCTCACACGCTCAGCAGTCTCCATTCTTGCTTTGAATGAAAAACCACGGATCCGGGGATGCAGGGAAGCCCACGCTCCCATGAGTGATTTGGCCCCGGCATGGTGGTCCTGGAAGCCTTGGGAGGAGGCCAGGTGGGCTCCTAGAGGGGCTTAGAGCTTCCGTCACCACTGCTTCTGAGACTGCTGTCTCAGTGACCCTGTGGGCCGGAGACATCAGGAGAGAACCTGGCTGAAGGGAGGATGTTCAGCTGGTCATTTACCTACCTGGTGACTGTTTTTCAAGCACCTCCCCTCTCTCCGTCTCCAGGGTGTCCCCGCCCACCTCCGGCCCCAGCATCTCTCTGGGTATCAGGGTACAGAGCCAGGGATGTGTCCTGGGCTCTGCAGAGGCGTCCTCGCCTGCAGGGAGGAGCCTTCCGGCCCAAGTGTCCTCCACCACTTGGTGCGTGGATTTAGCTCCGGAGAAATAGATATTTCTCTCTACTGCCCGAGGGATTTATTGACAAAACTAGCCATCTATTAACATTATCTTGGGACTCTGCACTGGGGAGAATAGGTACCATAAATCTTAGTTGTATAAAAACCCAGGAGCTAGAAGGCTTTAGTGGACGGCAAATAGAAAAGTCCAATGAGTTCAGACCTGTTTATTTTACTTAGAGGGAAAGAACATTCTGTACTCAGCCAGGCAGGAAATGGCTTTTGGGGACAGCCACTTAGCCCAGCTGTTGGCCCTGAAACTGCGGGAGTAATCGCTGCCTACAATTAGAGTAGGCTGCTCCAAGGACCATATTTTGTAGCCAGAGATAGAAGCTTCTGGAAGAGTCTGGCCTAAAACTTGAGCAGGGGCTGAGGGGCCTGATGGGAAGGAAGGGCCCAGGGAAGGGGCCAGTACAGCTTCCAAGATGCAGTTTGGTGAGAAAGACCTGGGCCTACTGTGCTAGTAGGCCAGTCCTACTGTGCTAGTGGCCTTGGGGCCCTTTACACTTTCCCTCAAGACCTGGCCTGGATGATGTGACCTGGGTCCCCCTTTCGAGGCTGCTTGCTCTGTCGTCTACACACGGCAGGTGCTGTCCCTGCCCCTGCCCAGGTGTCTCCTGGGCCAGTGGGAGGATCTGTGGGCCACAGGTGAGCACAGGATTTGGGAGATGGACCCGGCCACTGGTCCTGGGTTCTAGTCTGATTCTAGTGTTTGCTTGTTGTTCACTGAGGTTGGATAGAAGACATAAGGATAGGTAGGAAGGAGGCAAGGATATCATGATGAAAAGTTGTGCTTTTAAGAAGACTGCAACTTCCAGGAACCAGTCGAAGCCACCGAGGAGTCCCCATCTGCTTTCTCTGGGTTAATTCAGACTCCTTCCCTTCTACAGCCGTCATATCCCAAACCCCTCCAGGAGACTGGAATCCGCAGATGAGCTTAACTGAGAAAGCAGAGCAGATTTGTTCTTCAGGAGGAGTGCGCCAGGTTCTCGACTGCAGCTTTCACAATCTCCTTAGGCCCTGTCCAGCAACGGTCACCACGGTCAAGCTAGGCACCTCTATCCTTTAGTCTTATCACCTGCAAAATGTGCAGAACACAGAACTTGGCCTAAGCTCCCTCAGTGACTCTGCAGCTGAAGCCACCAGCAGTGTAAACGCCCCCTCCTGGAGGGTACAGGGAGATGTCAGGGCTCAGGTGCACACACTGCCGCTTCCCGCCTTGTGGGCAGTCCTGACCTCACCCCTCAGTGTGGGGGCTGCGGAATGTCCATACCTGGGCACTACTTGGGGCCTGGGGGTGGGCTGGGCATTCTCCTGGCCACACCCTCCCACCTGAGAGCCCTCTGGGCCCACCCTCCCCTCCGCGAAGAAAATTCAACTCTAGACTGGGCATGGTTGTGTGTGGCTGTAATTCTAGTGCTTGGGAGGATTACAGGAGGATCACTACGAGTCTGATCTACGTTGTAAGGCTCTGTAACCCTGTACTAAATACATTTTTAAAAAAAAAAAAAACCCTAAATAAATAAAATAAACTGCACTCTGGCCAGGCGTGGCACTTAGGGGAAGGCAGCCAGCCTGGGCAGCGCAGCAAGTCCAAGGCTAGTCTCTATTACATAGAAAGACCCTGTCTCAAAAAGTAAAAAAAAAAAGTCAACCCTGAGACCTTCACATCCTTTAGTAAATGTCTAGGTCGCCCTGACTCAGAGCTCCTTCTGGAGGCGGCACCCAGGTGGGGGGTCCCAGGAGCCCGCATGCTTGAAGACAGAGGCAGTGGTGACAAGGCTGTCCCCGTGCACTCTGCTCAGGAGCACGCGTGGCCTCGTAGCCCGAGACTTCAGTCGGGGTGCTGCCACCTGTTGTGCTGTGGGGCACAGCCTGCCTCGCCCAAGTGGGAGCCGGGGCGCTGGTGCCACAGCCGGGCCTGGTTCTTGCTTTGAAGGCCACGTCACCTTTTGCCCGGTAGAGGGAGGCCGGAGGGCAGCTCGCGGGCGGTTTGCTGAGACGCCAGCGCAGAGGGCCTCAGGAAAAGGTCCGGCCCTACGCCCCCCCCCCCCCCCCCCCCCCCCCCCCCCCCCCCCCCCCCCCCCCCCCCCCCCCCCGCTCCTGAGGCCCGCCGAAGCCTTGAGAATGTCCCCCTTAGCAGGCCCTTTTGTTCGTCCTTGCTTCCTCGCAGTGCAGACCTGAACAAGACCCAGCAGGGAGGGGAGAACCACTCAGGGCCCTGCGCCTGCCCCAAGGCTTCGCAGTCTCTCTGAGCCTTAGTTTCCCCACCGAGCAGAGCGAGGCCCGCACCTCCAGACCACGCCGGTCTCCAAGGTCACCCTCAGCCCTGGCGTCCCTCCCCCAGGTCTGTCTTTCCTCCTTTGAGAAATGGACTCGCCCTTTTCTGGGTGAGAGGTCACGTGGAGAAAGAAAGGCAGCAATAATTAATATTGATATGGCTTTAAATGTTAAAAGTGAGAATTAAGTAAAAAAAAAAAAGAGAGAGAGAGAGACAGGGTCACATGTAACCAATTAAGCTGCGACTCGTCAGTGGCCTTTCGCCCATTTGGGGGCAGAATGGCCCTCGCACGGCTCTGCCAATTAATCTCGCCTCACCTTGCTCAGCCAGGCAGCCGGGCTTCCTGCAAATTGAAGAGAAAAGAGAACTCGGCCGGCTGCAGACACACCGCCCGCCTCCCGTTGTGCAAATGCCAGGCAGGAGGAAGCGCCGATCAATCTGCAGGGCCGAGACTGCAGACGGCCCTGGGAGGAGAGGCGGGCACCGCGCGCCTGGCTCGGGTGTGAGAATTAATCAAGGCAGCTCAGAAGATGAAAGTGCATGGGCATTTGAAATGAAGCCCAGCAGGTTGCGAGAGTTCAGGATGAATTTCAAAATGCAGAGATGGCAGGCCCTGGACTAATTATCTTGCAAGGATCCGGTAGAGGCTTCGTTGACGCAGCTCCCCAAGTCCAAATGGAAAGTGGCAAAGGCAGGGCTGGGGCTGGTGATTTGGTAGAGCAGACAATCGCCGGCCGGTCGCCTGCACTCAGTCCCTACAGGCCCGGCATGGGATGTGGGGTCTTCTGGGCCTGAGTGTTGAAATGGGGGCAGGGAAATCCACATGGCCTCTGGGGACTCCTGCTCTGTGGGCTGCCTGGGCGTCCCCACTGCCCTTTACATGGTGACCCCGCGCCTGTGGTGATGTGAGGAAGGTTCTAAAATTGTGTCCATATCAGAGATGGATAAACTGAGGCCTGGAGCTGGTAGCTGGCCCAGCTGGTCATCCACAAAAACAGGCTCCTACCCGTGGGTGCCCTGTGGTCTCTGCTGGGCACCTCCCCTTTACCCAAGGTGCCTTAGGGTCACTGCTGCTGCCCAGTGCCATCCCCACGATCCAGGCCAGCCAACTGCAGGCATGGGGAGAGAAGCCGGGTCCCCCAGCTCCCTCCATGAGGCCCAGCTGAGGGAGCTGGGCTGGCCTAGAGGTGTCAGTAGACTGTGGATGCAGAGAAATGGCAGATACCCGCTGCTCTGCGGGCCTGAATGTGAGGGTGGTTTGTTATGCACCACAGGCCGACCGGTGCAGAAGCCACAAGCCTTCTGCTTTCCTTGTCCTGAAGCGGAGGCAGTGACACCCAGCCGGGCCCTAGGACACACTCCAAGTCTTTATGGTCACTGAAGCCCTCCTGGGATGGTAGGCCACGTGCACCCACCTCTGGTCTCTAGTGCTTACCCTGGACTGCCTGTGCTTCCCTGGTCACCCCTGTGATGCACATTAGGTTTCTTCCGGCACACAGTGGCTCACAGACCTTGCTGTTCTCTGTGAACTGCGGAGGTTGGCACGTGCCCAAGAGCCTGGAGCGGTGAGCAGGCTGGGCCTGGCACTGAGGGCCCCCTGGAGAGTGGCGGTGTGGGCCCCCACCAGCCTCTGAGCACCGGCGTGTTTTACCAAGTCCACTTCTTGTCTGAAATTGAAGGCTCATTAAATTTTTCTAACCTAGTGCAACGGAAGGCTGGCTGCTTCCTCCCAGGTGAGTCTGTGAGCAGGCCCGTCGCACACTCATAATTAAAGGGATTTGACAGGAATTGAAGCCGACGGGCTCCCACTGGAGGTGCGGGGAGTTAATTACCGGCCGGAGCCCTGCCTGGATGGGATGCAGGACATGCGTAAGCTGGCAATGGCGGGCACTGGCCGGGAAGACGTGGTGCAAATGTGCGAGTTGCTACTGACGTTGTCACCATGGGTCCCCGGCCACACAACCTGGGGACAAGGGAAGGGCTTGGGTCCTGCTTCTCACACGTGAGCAGCATTGCCTGCAGGAGACTCCGAAGCATGCACTCCTGGGTCCTCTGTGGTGCCCTGGGGCAGAGGCTGGTGCTGAAGGCATCTGTGAGGGAACGGAAATGGTGCTAAGTCAGGGGTACTCACCAGCGTCGTGGGTCTTTTGGGGCCAGATACTACATGGAACAAGCCATTGGGCTTTTTGCTTAAATCTTCTCAGCAAAATACCTCTCCCTGCCCTCAGAGATGAGCATTAGCACTTGGGCTCTGGTTCCATTGAGCCTCTTGGGCCCCTCCTGTCTGGAGGTTTTGCCTTTGCTGGTTTTGCTGCCTAGAATGCTGTGGAGCATTCTGGAATACTTCAGAACACTCCGGAACATTCTGGAACAATCTGGAACATTCTGAAACACTCTGGAACACTCTGGAAGTTTCTTTCTTCCCTTCTCCCCTCCCACCCTAGTGGGAGCCATTAGTTTTGCCTTTGCTGGTTCTGCTGCCTAGAATGCTGTGGAGCATTCTGGAATACTTCAGAACACTCCGGAACACTCTGGAACACTCTGGAACATTCTGGAACACTCTGGAAGTTTCTTTCTGCCCTTCTCCCCTCCCACCCTAGGTGGGAGCCATTAGACCCCTACTTAGGCTGAGCTTGCACCTGCTGTAGTACCCGTTGCCATCTCAGCTGGGTACCAGAATGATCCTTGTGAGCATGCCAAAATGGTGCACTTGATTGGCCCAGCACAGCTGAGACCAAACCATCAACCACCCTGCAGAGCCCAGCCTTGTCAGCAAAATGGCCAGTGACCTGATGGCCTCTGACCAGAGTGTCCTCACATTGGGGCAGTGTGTGAAGCGGGGAAGGCTGGCATGTCTCCACGTCTCTGGTCATTCTGGTTTACTCTTCAGGTCCCACATGAAATGTCCTCACTTCCTCTGGAAAGCTGTCCCTCCTCCCTGAGTCGGGGTCAGGTGAAGCCCTGGATGTCGTCCTCATCCCTGTCCTACGGAGCTGTCCTGTGTCTCTTTGTGTCCCCAGCTCCCTGCACACTTGCTCCTGCCCTTGCCAGGTGCTTGAGCACAGTGATACCTCGTGCCCCTAGTGGTGCTGCTTGATACTTCATGAACATAGTGTGAAATAGAGTCAAAAACATGGCGAACGTTTAAATTTAAAAAGACTGTTATAGTAAAAGACAAGGTGTTGCAACTCTCTCTTGAGGTCCTTCTCTTTGAACACACTCGCCTCAAGTTCTCCCCACTTTCTGAAGCAGTGTCTCCCTCCTGAGGCCTTCCTGTGAGCTGTGAGCTCTGCTCCAAGCCCCCTCACCCCCCACCTCCCACCCCCTACCCCCGCTCCCTGCTGATGGACCAAGGACCGTAACAGGCTGTGGGCTGGTCTCCCCCAAGCCCCTGCTAGGCTTCCCTCATGCCGGCAGCCCCCTGCTTGCAGTGGTCTTTGGAAGCTCTGTCACCTTTCCTGACCAGGTGCTGAGGGGGTATGGCAACCCTGGCACAGGGAAGTTGTGCCAGCCAGGCTTATGCCAGGCTCCTGGGTGCCTGCTGAGGGGAGGCTAGGAGCCCTGCTCCCCACTGTGCAGAGCCTGAGCCCTTCACTGGGAACCCGTCCAGGTTCCCCCTGGGGCTGGCAGGGGAAGGGGATGCTCCATTCTTCCCCTCCCCTGGGCTTCGGGCTCTCTTTGTCTGGGCCCCAAGCTCCAAGGACACCAGTGTGTCTTCTCACTGTACACGGAGCAGCCACGTGTCTCAGCCCCACGGTGAAGCCTGGGCGTAGCCTCTGCCCAGCTGTGGGAGAGCCGGGCTGCTGCGAAAAGCGCTCGGGAGCCAGTGGCCGAGTGTCACTGGCTGCTCTTCTGCAGCCCAGCAGAATTTCCTTCCCGCTGCTCGGCAGACACCAGGAAGTTGGTTTCTCTGATTGCACTCTGAGGGCACCCTTCTTCTTGAACCCCAACTACTCATCTTTTGCTTCCATTGACAAATATAATGATGGGATGTTTTCTATGATAATGCAAATGGATTTTGAATCTAATTGAAATGTTCCTATGACATATTTCAAAATAATGATGACGTTTGCCTCACCATGCACAGATGTCGCTCCGAGAACTGCAATAATTCTTCTTCAGGATTCAAATCACAGCCCCCACTGCACACCACGGATGAGCGCTTTTGGATCTCATTTTTCTGAAGATGATCCTTTAGCTTGGAATCCATCAACTTCATCATTGAACATCTTCCTGTGTTCAAGTGGTTCTTGCAGTTCTCACAGAAGTTCACGTGGGCACCCAGTACTGCCCCAGCCACAGCAGCCACTGCCATGTCAGCTGCCTGTGAGCTGCACCCTGTGCACCTGGTGCTCCAGGAGTCTGGGCCCAGGGTGGGTGCTGTTTATGGGTAGGGAGGAGGCTGGGCACGGACCCCGAGTATCAGCAGCCATGAGCTGCAGACAGACAGCTGGGTGGCCGGCAGTGGGTGTTGGCTGAGCTCTCTGGCTTGGTCCTGCAGCTCCTCAGGCACACTGCACAGGAGCTTGGCCCATGCACAGCATGCCCCCCCCCCTGCAGTCTCTGTGGCCTCTGCCTTCCACACAGTGCTGGCCCATGGAGCGTCCTATTCGCTGGCCTTGGTCTAAGCAGCCTTTGGCAGCAGAACTGCTGTTAATTCCTTTTCAGACCCTGCTTGGACCTGCAGGCTTGGGCAGTGGCCTCAGGCCCCTGTGCAGGGTGTGGGCCTGCCTGGTCTCCCCACGTCTGTCAGTGTGGACCCCACAGTCCACAGGCATGCCGGGGAGACTGTGGTCATTGTATCTCAGCGGCAGGCCCTCCAGGATGGTGAGGACACCTTGCTTGGGATGCCCAGCTGCCTGGATGGATTTGGAGCCTTGGAAGGACACAACAGTGACCTTGTTCCAGTCAGAAAGGACAAGGGTCCAGGAAGGAGCTCCCTCGTTCCCCTCCTCCACATCGACTGGCTTCTGCCCTGGACCTCTGCTGCTGCTGGAGGAACTCCCAGAATGCTGAGGTCCACCCTAATCTACCTGAAGCCACCCCTAACTGCCTGATTCCCCTCTTGACAGAGTTCCATGCCCCTGGGCTGCAGGTAGGACAGCTCTGAACCTCCCTGCTGTCTCCCCAGTTGCCACCATCTCCCAGCGCTGGACCGTGGAGGTCAGCTGCAGACGGGTTGCATTAGCTTTCAATATGCAAGAGACCCCACTGGCTCTCCAGCTAATATCTGCCCGCCCTCTGCCACCCGGGCACCAGGGACAGCGCAAAGGCTGCTGCTCCTCCTTGCCTCTGCCCCTTCTCCCACCAGGTACCTAGAGTCGGGGCCTGGCATCCATGTGCAGTTGGTCTCGGGAGGCCCTGCAGCTGCAGATGCTGTTCTTTGCCCATGCTGGAGTCCCTGAGGCAAAATGCTCCGGTGTTTGCACATCAGACTCCACCCAGCCTCCCCCGTGCTGCTCGTCATTTGCAGCTTGCTTATAACACCTAGTGGGACGTTAGGACAATACAAACAGTTGTAATCGGGGTCTGTTTGGGGAATGGCGACAAGAGAAAACAGCTTTGTGTCTTCATCTTTTCCACTGAATGCTTTCCATCTAAGGCCGGTTAGGTCTGTGGACACAGAATCCGCAGATGCCGAGGTCGAGGCTGCCACCTTGCCCAGAGTGTTCGCGCTCTCCACGTAGCTCATTTTATTTTATAAGACTGTAGAGCTTTGCACCTAGGCAAACACTCTTAAATAACGTGGCTCGGTTTTGCATGTTCTAAATATTTATGTAAATGAAATGATATAGTGCGTATGTTTGTGTTGGGCTCGTTTGCTTCAACTTGTTTTAAAGATGTTTTAAAGATTAATCCATTATGGGTGTGCAGCTGTAATGTGTTGGTTTTCCTTGCTCAGATCAAGATTTATTCACCCATTTGGCTGTTGAAGAACACTTGGATTCTGGTGTACTGTGCAGATTTTTCTGCCGCCTGCAAATCCAGGAGTGAAATTGTGAGTCTCAGAGCACATGTGCGCTGCACTTCTTAGGCCCCGGCTCTTCCCTATTGTTCTGGCTCATGCGGCATCGCCCGAGTCGCTACCGCTCTGCATTTCCACTGGCCTTGGTGATTTTTTTCGGCTCTTCTGGTGGGTGTGCGGCAATTCCTCGCCAAGCTTTCATTTGCATTCCCTGGGCTCCTTTTCCTGATGGGCTTTGCTTTTCCTGATTCCGCTTTCCTGATGGGCTTGCTCGAGTGCCTGACCCACTTTCCACCTGAGTGTGCAGGGGTCCTCGATTTATTTTAGACGTGCGGTCTTTGTCAGCTCTACATGCTGCAGCATTCCTTCCTAACTCTTCTTTCTACCTCTGACTCTTGGACGGGTGTTTCTGGATGAGCAGAAGTACCTCACTTTTAGGTGGTCAGATTTATCTGATTTTTTCTTTATTATTACTGCCTTTGAAATCTGCCCCCAAAATCTTTTCCCTTCCAAAGGCTGTGTAGATGCTCTCTCATGCCAGCTTTTTAGTTATATTCAGTACTTTTGGCTTCTGAATTTGGATGTCTGGCTGTGTGGACTTAATTTTTGTGTAGAAGGGAGTTGGGGCTCAAGTTTCTCTCTTTTTCTCGTGCAGATAACCAGGGTTTCCCAGTTCTTTGTCTTCTTTATCATACTGCAGCATGGAGGCTTCTAAATCAGCTGTCCAGGCATGTGCAGGCCATTCTCTCTCTTGTCTCTGTCACAGCCAAAATAAGCAGGGGCTAAACTCCGTGACCACCTGAGAGGTTTAGAGGCTGGTAGAATGAGGGCTCCCTCATGCTTACTGGACTTGTCAACAGTCTCTCTCTGTCCCTCTGTCTCTGTTTCTCTCTCTCTCTCTGTGTGTGTGTCTCTCTCTCTGTCCCTCTCTCCATCTCCACCTCCACAAAGGACTCAGAGCTAGCACGCTAAATTCTGCAGCAATTCCTTTTGGAATTTGGACTGGCTTTGCATGCAATGCATATTAACACCTGTATAGAACCGAGTCCTCCAGTCAATGCAAGTTGTGTCTTCTCCATCTCTGAGAGTGTTTCCATCTTTCTCAGTAATGTTGTATAGATTCCTGCATAAAGACTTGTGACATATTGTTGGACTAATTTCTCCCTCATATTTTCAGATGCTACCGTAAATTTTCCCCAAGCCTTGCTTGGAAGTATAATTTGCGTACAACCAATTGCACAGAATGGAGAGCGCTGATCAATGAGGTTTGACAAATGTGAACGACCGAGCAGCAAGGTCTCAATCCGGACATTTCCCCAGCGCTCTTTTCTGGGCAGTTGTCCCATTGTCCCTCTTGCAGAGTCAACTGCTGTGTGCATCCTGTCACCCTGGATTAGGCCTTCTTGTTTGGGAGCTCTGAATAAATGGAATTGCATGGGGCCTGCCCCCGGGGCCTGGCTTTCACTCAGCGCAGCATTTGCAAGGCACACCTGTGCGCTTCTGTGTGCTTCCGCCCGTTCCTTTTAATTGCAGAGTGACATTTCCTTACAGGACATACTGTGATGTTTTTGTTCACCTGTTGATGGTTATTTGAATTGACTTTAGTTGTGGGCAAGGACAACATCACTGCCGTAGGCATTCTGGGAAAAGGCTTAGTGTGCCAGCGCATCCTCATCTGCTTGGGCAAAAGTCTGCAGATGGGGTACTTGGTTCCTGGGATGCAGCGGCTTCACTTTATAAGCCAGTAGAGGGTGCTCTGCACTGGCTTGAACCCAAGCACCACTGTGGGGAAGTCGCCCTCACCCCACACCCTCACAGAGCTGCTTCCCGACATCTGAAGTCAGCCCTGTGTTGTGGGAAGCGGCATTCGCTGCTGTCTCCCATGGTTTCTGCTTATTGGGCATCTTGGTATCTCCTGTTCTGATGTATGTGGCACAGCTGGCTGGCCAGCTGTGGTGTCGGGGATCAAACCTCGTTCCCTGTGGTTGCCTAAGCTTGCCTAAGCAGGCACTTTAGGCTGCTGAGCTATCTTGCCAGCCCCTCTGACAGCACTTTTGAGGTAGGGTGTGCCCACAGTAACTCAGTTGTTTTAAGCGTGCAGACTGATGAATTTTAACAGTGTACCTGAGTGTCAACAGCACTGCAATCAAACTACAGGCTGTTCCCATCTCCCAAGCTTCGTCTTCCATTCCCCTCTCCCCTGCTGCTATACCCACTCTCTGCTTCCTCCCGCTGGAGAACGGAGAATGCTTTTGATTGTTCTAGAATGTTCTCTTTGGAACCACAAGGTAGCCCCTCATGGGTCTGGATTCCTGCTCCCAGTGCAGCGATTCTAGGTCCTCTTGCTGCTGCGTGTGTGTGGGTGCACGTGCCTCCATGTCGTGGGGAGCAGAAGGCCATGGCACGTGCACCGTGTGGCTAGCAAGGCAGCCCCCTGCGGGTGCTCAGCCACCTGTACGCCTGGGCTCGGACCGCAACCAATAAACTCTTGCCAGCATCCAGGAAGTGGTAGGAATGACGTGTCTGAGTCGAGGGCAGTGTGGCTCCCAGTGGATTATGGCCTTATGGTGTCACATAGGCCCCATGTTCTCCGTGTCCCCTCCACTTGGGTATTTTTGCCAATGTAGCGAGTGTGGAGTTATGTCTCCTTATGGTTTCAACTTGTATTTCCCCAGCGGGCCGTGGAGTGCCGCATCTTTTCATGTCTTGGCAGCTATTTCTTGTGAGGCTCTTTCCCCCGGATCCCGCATCCATGTGCACCTGTCACACGGCTGTACTTTAGGAGTGCACGTTTCCTCGGAGGCCAGCTCCTTGCTCAGAGTTCCGCGTCGCAGATCTCATCTCTTTCCATCTCTTCCTTCGTTTTCACTTTCTCCATAATGACGTCTCCAGAGCGGAAGTTTCGGGTGTCTACGAAGTCTGGTTTACCACTCCTCCCTTCGGTGTTTGCACTGTGCTGTGCCTAAGCGACCTCTTCTCTCCAGCCGCAGAGATCCTTTTCTGGAACTTCTGTGATTCCGCACTTAGTGGGACTGCATGCATCGTTTGGGTTAATTATAAAAGATGGGAGCCTGTCCCCTGCGCATGGAAACAGTCTTGCATTTTCTCTTAGGATTTCGTTGCCTTTTGTTGCTGTTTCTTTCCTTTGGGCAATGGCTAGGACCTGCAGGCACTCTGAGCAGAGATAGGAGAGGCAGGCGGACCTCCTGACTTGTTCCCCAGCCCAGGGAAAAGCGTTTGGGCTTTTTGCTGTTTAGATGAAGTTCTTTTCCATTCCCACTTTACAGAGAACTGTTATCACAATGGGTTTTATTTTTATTTTTATTTTACAGGACAGGGGTTTGAACTCACAACCTTGCATTTGCCAGGCAAGCACTTGTGACACCAAGCTATCTCCCCGGCCCCACACAATGGGTTTTACATGATTTTCACACACTTATTGTAATGCTGATACTATGATCAATTACCTTGATTCCTGTTGAATATCAAACTAATCTTGCATTTTCTGGGGTATCAACTTGATAGGAGAGTCAATTCAATTTGCTAAGATTTTATGAAAGGCTGTTGCATCGATATGCATGGAAAGTATTCTTTATTGAGTAAAGAATTTTAAGCTAATACACAAAGCACAAATGTTGTAGATCTTGGGGCACTGCAGGATCTTTTGATAGCTATGGGTGTTGTGTGGCATTGACATCAACTTAGGCACATTTACCAGGCTATAGTAATGATTACTGCTGCTTCTGTGGAATGAACTGAGGAGTAACCCTTTCTCGTTTTCTGAAAATCACTGGGCAAGGCTTGCATCATTGTCTCCTAGTGTACAATGCAGATAAAGCCACCTGGCCTGCTGCTGCCCTTGTGGGAGGGACTTGCATGATCAATTTAACTCCTTTAATAGACTTTCATTTATTTCTCAGTCAGTTTTGGTGATGGAATATTGGGAGGAACTACCTATTTCATCGAGACAGTCGGAGTAGATGTGCTTCACCCTGCTCCCATGCTATGCGTTGAATGAGTGTCGGATCTGTGCTGATGTCTCGTGCTTCCTTTCTGACGGGGCCAGTTCAGTGGGGACACTGCTCAAACTGGCTGCCAACCCAGCTGATTGCTTCGAAAAATCAGATTTTCATCTCATTGGTTCTATTTTCTACTTTCCTTATTCATCCTGTTAATTTGATAATTTCCTTTTTCTGCTTCCTTTACATTTAGTATTTTTTCCTGAGCCTCTTTTTTTTTGGGGGGGGGCGGGGGACCGGGGTTCAAACTCATGATCTTGCACTTGCCATGCAGGCACTTGTGCCTCGGAGCTATCTCCCCAGCCCCTTCCTGAGCCTCTTAAAGTATAAAATGAGCTCATCCATTCTGAGCCGAACTTTCCAGCATAAACACTTACAGCTCTTAATTTTCTTTTATACACTGCATGAACTGCACATCACAAATTTTAATAATTCCTTTTTATTTTTATTTGGCCTAGCTCATTTTCCAATTTATTGTTTATATATACATTGCTTAATTTTCAAATACTTGGAGAATTTTAAAAATGCCTTGGAAAAAGATGTATTTAGGTATATATGCGGAATAGTTTGGATAATTGTATACTTGATTTCTGCTGGTCTTTTGAAAGCACCAGTTAATGTTTAAAGATTTTTTTTAACTCTGATTTTTTTCTTCTTCTTTTGAATTTCTTATAATTTCTTTGTTATTGTTTTGTCTTTCTTTAAATGAAGCCTCCATGTTTATATCTGGCAATCTGGACAACTACTTTGAAGATAGCATCACGTAATACAGCAACCATTGTTAAAGTCCTATTTGTTTAGTGAAATCTTGTATTGCTTCTAATACTTTTTTTCTGTCATGATTTTGTCTTCTTTTATGTATTTTAGTGCAGGGTCTGCAGGGTCGCAGTGCACAGATCGGGCTCGTAGTGATTCTCCTATCTTCAGCCTCCCAAGTGCTGGGATTATAGGCTTGTGCCACCATGCCCGGCTCCTGGGTGGAGGGCTTCTCAGTGTCGTTTGGGTCCCGCTCACTTCCCTCAGTGTCCTGCCTGAGAAGATCCTGCACGTCTCAAGACTGCACCCCTCCTTCTCCTGCCAGTCCTGCACACTCTTCCCAGAGCCTGATGCCCTGTCACCGGCTGTGGTGCCATTCCAGGTAACTGCATTTCTGCAGAGTTGGCCCGGCCTCCTTCTGAGCAGTCTTTCTTGTCTCTGGGAATGGCCACGCTCCTCACGCTTGGTCTTCTGGGGGTCTGTGCTTTCCATCCTTTCAATTGTAATCATTTTCACCGTGTCTGTATTTTGAAAGGCTGTAGGTAGAGCCCGTGCTCACAGTGGTGTTTTCTACACCTGTCAGCGTGGTGGTTTTGAAGCTGCTACCTTGCTATTAGTGCTTCATTTGTCCCAGGGAGCCTCTCTCTCTTGTCACCTTAATTTGGATTGATGACTGTTTCGGGTCCTATTTCTATTGGAGCTTTGACTGTGGTGTGTTTTTTTATATTTTGGGGGTTGCTTCAGGGTTTCAGTATGTGACGCACTTCAGCTCACTGTCAAGTGGCTTTGCCCACTCCCGTGGCATTGAGCCTCCTCCCGGGAGACGTTTGTGTCCCCTCCGTCCTTGTGCCACAGCTGCGTTTTCACCTCTACCACACCTGTGAATCTACAAATGAGCACTCTGCCTTTTAGTGGTCTACTTTTTAATTGAAATTTTAAGGATTAGAAGAAAAGACTTTTTTATTTTTATTCACATGATCTCAGTTACTTTTTTTCTCACAACTGAGACAAAATGCCTGACACCTAGAATTAAGGAAGGAGATGTTTATTTAGCTCACCGTTGGTCGAGGCTTCAGTCCATACTCAGCTGGCTCCGAGGCGGGGTGGCGCATGGCCGGAGGCCAGCAGTTCATGGCTGAGGAAGACAGCAAGAGCAGCAGGAGCAAAGCGGGAGGAGGAACAGAGAGCAGGCCTCCCTCTCCCCTGTGCACTCTGGCTGTCCACCCAGGGTGGGTGTGGCACTCACACCCACAATCCCCGCCCTGGGTCATGAGTTAATCACGACCTCTGGAAGCCACCCCACGACTGCATGAGGCTTTGGGGGGACACCCTGACACAGACTGTAATGCGCATATTCACCCTCTCTCACCTCTCACCTGGGGCACTATCATCTCAACTACACAACTTTTTAATAGCTTTTTAAAAAGTGAAGCTCCCCTGGCCGCAGAGGCTCCAGCTTTTGTTTCTCTGGGAGCAGCTGTGCAGAGGCTTCATGTGTGTGGATTTTCTCGCTCTCTGTTTTCATTTCCAATCCTACTGGAGGAAAGCTCGTCGCACATGATGACTTGGAAAACGTACCTGCCTGCCCCCTTGCTGTGGGGGAATCTGCACAGGTTCAGACTTCTTTCCTCATCAAATGTTGGCTAGGATCTCCACAGACAGCACCGAGGCTGGAGTCGCCTGGTGTTGCCGCGGCCCCCAGAGCCTTCTGTCCTCTCCTCTCCACTCGCCGAGCCACCTTGCTGCCCCACGAGAATCAGGAGATCCCACACCTGCCCATCTGTCGCCGGAGGCCGGCACCTCCTTTGCGCCATGGATAAGGTGTTTACTTTCTGTCTTCTGAACAGTTGTTTCGGTTGTTGAAGGCGAGAAGCCCAAACTCCCACCGGTGCTCTCTCCTACCCCATGAGGACATTTCTCTGGAGGACTCCACTTGCCTTTCCTCCTTGCTTTAGTCAGCCTGAGGAGGAGGTGCTGAAGCGTGCTTTTCTTTGTGTTTCTCTTGATTGCGCTTTGTTGAGATGCCCGCAGCTGTGTGTTGAGGCTTTTGGTCAAAGTTAAATAATTTTTAGCCAAAATGACATCAAACACATACACATTCATCTTTATTTCTCACTTCCTCGCCAGTGCCATGGGGTGTTTTCTTTGTTGGCATTTTCCACCCCATTGCCATAGGCTCCACAGCCTCCAGCTCTGGGGTCTAAATCAAATGGGCTGAGGTGGCAGGGTCTTTAGTCTTGATGGGCCCACGGCCCTCCTTCATTGAGGCAGATTTATCCTGTCACCTATTGAACACAGAGGGGTTTCCTGGGAGCCCTGGGCTTCTGGGCTAAGGGAAAGCAGTGGGAGAAGTGAGGAAGTGAGGAGAGGGAGCCAGAAGAGAGGTCAGGAAGGAGGGCAGGGTGGGCTGAGCTGGGGAGACTCAGGGTGGAGTTGTGGTGGGGCTCGGAGGCTCCTTCCTCAGGTGAGACTGAAGGGTGAGCTCAGGTGAGCCAGGGAGTTGGTGATTGTTATACAAGAACTATTTCCTGTGATGGCAAAGTGCAGCTCTTTGGTGTGTGGCCATTAATCCTGGCATGTCACCTTTACTGGCTTACGAAATGCCTAGCTGATTGGTAGAATGTGCTCCTGTCTGTGTCTGGGTAGGTTGTGAAGGTGTGAAGGTCTTAGGTACATGCCTAGTCCCCGGCCCCTTCCTCTCTAGCTCTGTGCTCTGGCTCTGATTCCTGGCCTGCTGTGGACAGGGCAGGTTTCTCCAAGTCTCCTTCCACCATGCTAATTCTGCCTTGGAGCAGCCAGCCATAGACCAAACCTACGGAAACCATGAACCCAAGTGAAATAAATCAGTCCTGCCTGCGTAGACATTATACTGTCTCGCTGGTGTAAGAACCTGAGAGAGTAAATAGGGTCTGAGAGGTGCAGTGGGTGCTGTGAAAGGGAAAGAACCTGCTTAAAGGGAAGGAACAACCAGGATGAGGGGAAGGAGGAAAAAAGAAATGCGTATGTGTATACATGGGACAGCTTGGACAATTGTACAGCTGGTTTCTTGTGCTCTATTGAAAGGAACAGTTGATGCTTATTTTTTTTTCTGTCTTCTTTTTAATTTTTTTTTGACCAATTTTACATGCTTACGTCTGCTCATCTAAACTATTAATTTGAAGGCAATATGCAATATAACAATCAGTGCTAAATTCCCACTGTAGGGTTCTTTCTTCTGGCATGAAAAAGAAGCAGGAGAGAAGGAGAGAAATCCTTTATGCTCTGCGCAGGAGGGCTGTTGAAGAGCAGTGGGAGCCCTCGGGGAGGGGGCAGGGAGGCCAAGCATTGAGCAGCTGGGTTGGGGGCAGAGCTTGCAAGGGCACTGACCGGGGAAGGCGGGGCACGAGCAGAGAAACCAAAGGGGAAGTTAGAGTGTCACTAAGGGGAAGAAGTCAAAAGTCAGTCAGGAGCGGCTCCTGCTGGTCCTGGGTCCCCTCTGGGGTGAGCATGGTGCTCCTGGCTGCCATGTTTTCCCTCCAAAGCTTGGCGCTGGCCAGAGTCAAATGGTCCAGGGACAGGCACTAACCTCAGCTGGACCCCATGGGGGTGACTTTTGGATGGAATGTAGCAGCTGATAGCCACTAAAAGAGGACTGCCAGGTGGGAGCCCAGAGTGGTGGTCACTTGGCATTCAGTGAGCAGCCTTCAGGTGGATCACTCTGGGTACAGTTCCACTCCAAGTACAGGTCCTGCACTAGGTGGAGTCCTCTAACATCCTTAAAGAGGACAGACCCAGAGGGTGTGCATGTGTGTGTGTGTGTGTGTGTGTGAGAGAGAGAGAGAGAGAGAGAGAGAGAGAGAGACAGACAGACAGACAGACAAAGAGAGACAGAGGGGCCCGGCGGGATGGCTCAGTGGTCTAAAGCGCCTGCTTGGGGAAGCTTGGGTGGCTTTAGGGACCGCGGTTTGATCCCCGGCACCACATCCTGTGCCAGCCCTGCCCTCGGGGTGGGTTGAGCCGGCCATGAAAATGAGTGAATAAACAAAACAGGGGTTCTGAAACAAGAAAAAAAAAAAGAGAGAGAGATAGAGACAGTGACACAGAGGCAGAGACAGAGACAGACAGACAAAGAGAGACAGACAGAGACAGTGACACAGACAGAGAGAGACAGAGGCAGAGGGAAAAAGAGAGAGTGAGAGAGGAGAGAGAGAGTGGGCTGGAATGAGATTCGTGCTCAGGGATCTGTCACACAGTGTGGAGTCGGTGGTTTACACCTATGGTCTGCCCTACGAGCTGCAGATCAAGGAGAGCGGGGTGTGGCCCAAGGCCCCAGAGGCTGGAGTGGGAGCTCCTCTCTCATATGCTCTCCTGACAGCTAGGACTGCCCAGGGCTGGGGATAAGGACCGTGCAGCTCTGCCAGGCAGGCAGTGCATGCCCCTCCCCTGCCTGGGTTCTGCTTGGGCTGCTGGGTGACTGGATGAGCCGGTCCGCCCTGGGGAAGCCTGAGTGCTCTATGCCAGTCACCAGCTGAGAGCCAGCCTATCTCAGGGACACCCTCACAGTCATGCCTAAAATAAGGTTTCACCAGCCATGTGGGCATCCTCAGTCCAGGCACACAGATCCACAAAAATCAGCCTCACTTAGCAAAAAGATCTGAAAGTAGGATCTCAAGAGTTATCTGGAGCCAGGCGTGGTGGCGTGTGCCTATAATCCAGCACTCGGGAGGCTGAGGCAGGAAGGTCACTGTGAGTTCGAGACCTGCCTAGGCAACCAAGTGAGCTCGAGGCCAGCCGAACTGCTAGAATCGGGGCCCTGGGTCCATGGCAAGGCTACCGACAGCCACAAGTGTTCACCAAGGAATGGACAAAGAAGTGAAGTGTGGATTCTCTGAGAGTGGAGAATCACTCAGCCCGACAGGGAGGCAAGGCCTAGCACTTGGGACAGCACGGTGAGCGCAGGACACCCAGTGACGTCGGTCACAGAAGGAAGACCTCGTGTGCTTCTGTTTCCGTGAGGTTGGTCACCAGGCGGAGGTCAGAGTGGGGCTGGATGGGGCCTGCATGGGTTAGGGCTGAGGTGGCAGGTGGTGACCCTGCAGGGCCCGGCAGTGGGCGACACCTGGTGACAATTTTAGGTCGTGTGTTTCTTACGGCAAATTTCAAAGGTTTCCATGCGATTCTGACAGCCCACATGGGGTGCCTGTGAGGGACAGCTGCACTGTTGGGGACAGTGGACTTTCTTTGGGCTGCAGCTGGTGCATTGCTGGTGCACTGGTGGGCCGTGACCTGTGGGAGTCTCATGGCCCCCTGCAGCCTCAACGGCTTTCTCCCCCCTCCCCTCCCCTCCCCTC